>VYXH01007019.1:20319-42211 GCA_013397275.1 Burhinus bistriatus | reverse complement strand
CAGGGCGGCGGCGCGCAGATCTTGCTTTTACGTGGGGTTGAGTGCGCCCCTGCGGTAGCGAGCCGGCTGCCTTGAGGCACCTGCGGGCCGTTTTAAGGTCATGCTGGCCACGTCTCAGTAATTGAGGTGACATCGCAAGGACTCAATGGTAGTATAGAGAATCAGTTGCTAAGTGTAAGAACTGACAGGTCACCTCCGTGGCCTTATGCTAGTATTTGGCTTACACTGTGAAGCACCAGGAAAATCACGTCTCTGCCTTCACCTCCGACCACAAAGAAGCGTGCACGTTTTTCTAGAAGCTGGCTGTGCCCCACTCTTAGACTGATGAGTCTGCAAAGGGCTTTTTCAGCACAGAACTGGAGAAGGCCCTTTATTTTCTCTCCTGTGTCTGGAATGATGGTTCATATTATGTCCCAGACATCCTGGTCACGTTCAAAAAAGCATTACATTTCCTTTTAGATCACTGATACTACTTGGATGAAAGCTAGTCATGCATGTCAAATGCACAACAAAAAAAGTCAATGTCAGCTATGTGCATGTGTACCTCCATGTTTTCAAAGGCCTTACATCATTCTGAGTGTATAGATATTCTTTCTTTCATGTAATATGTTTTTCTCTCACCAGTATTCATTGCCAGTGACAAGATTTCTCTCTGTTATTTTGGCATGACTTCATGAGTCGGAAAATCAGTCATCATGACTGTTAAAGCTATACCTCATTTCTCCTGGCTATCCTTGCAGTCCTTCTTTTTGTAGTTCAGGGCCCACTGGGGCTATGAGATTAGCATAATTCCAATATGGAGTGTTTGCCTGTGCTCATCGTGGCCAAACACATGCATCATTATCCACACCGAGACAGAGGAGATCCTTTCAAGATGAAGGGCTCAGGGAGATCTTTGAATTCTGACAACGCTTTGTCTCGCTGACTTTGACATTTGGTTCTGCCTCAGTCACAGTGACTCCAGCAGGGAAGGTCTGTGTGAGTGAGGGGATCTAAAAATATAATGGTGAGGTAATTCTTTCCCAGTGTCTTTCTGTTCTTATATATTATATAGGAATGTGTCTGTCTGGCCCTGGCTGATTTCTTTTTCTTTGTTCTTTCAAATGACTTGTCATTCCCTCTGCTCCAAATCTATTCTCTTCAGCTACAGAAAAGGGGGTTCAGTTCACTCTCTATGCTGGTCGCCACTTTGTCGCACTTCATCTATGTCACAGAAAGCATGTTTTCCAGCACCATTTTGTAACACACACACACTGAGGACACTTAACTGTATATAAATGAGATTCTCTACAAAAGGTATATACACCATGTAGTATGCATGTCCATCTCTCATTTGTCCATCTCACGCTCCCACTGTACCTGTTCCTCAGACTTTTATAATTTGTCACGCCAAAGCGACACCCTAAAACATGAAAAACAAGAGCTGCTATATCCAGAGAAAGCCATCAATAAACACACAGGAGAAAAATCCATTCAAAGGTCTCCAGTTCAAAGACACTCGCCCTGACTTGGTGAGTCCCTGGCCAACAAACCACTAGGACCTAAGGCATCATTTTGATGAGATATCAGTTACTGTTCTTGCACGCTCTTTTTACTGGCCTCTGTCAGAGATGACGTCTTGGCCCAGTTGGAAGTTTCCTGTGAATTACTCACTTTTTCCAGTGTTATGTTCATAAGTCTCTGTCCAGAATGCAATTCAAAGTGCAGCATAATCTCAAGGCTGTCCCGCTCATATTGCCCATTCATTTATCCCCACTCTGGATCCCCACTGAAATTCCTAACTACAGAAAGAAGTTCTACTACTACACTCTCTATTCTTCCTCTGTCCTCTCCCAGAGTTAGGGCTGGTGTCCCTCAGATACTAGCCCAATAGAGCATGAGCTAGTGTCTCCTTCAACAATGAAGAGACCATAATCAGGTGACAAAAAACCTCAAAACAATCCAAACTAGAGCTAAGACGATTCACCATGTTAGGAGAGTAATCCCATTTTGTAAAATAAAAAAAAAAAAACAACCCCACAACCAAAAAAACCTAAAACCTAACAGTTTTCAAGTATAAAAACCTTTTCTTTTCATTAGTGTCAAATGCAAACAAATATTCCTGTGCTCATTCAGTGATGTTGCTGGCAGTGGTAACCCTTGAAAACCTTTCCAAGTACTCAACATGCCAAGGCCTATCTTATTCTAAAGAATTAATTAGAAAAGCAGAGATTATATTTTTGCCTCCACTGAAGTTCTGGTTCAACTGTTGAGCCTAAACCCTTTTTTTGTCTTTTGTTTATTTTTCCTTTTTTTCATCTCCCCCCCACCAAGGCATTTATATAAATGAACATGCATTAGATCTGAACAGTTAATATCAGAATTACCCAAATGTTTACCTTATTGTTCAAGCAGACCCTTTTCTCAACAGCTTTGGATAATTTGGACTATTAAGTTTCCTTTCTTGTAGGTGCCTCCTATTATATTTTAGATAAATTCAAAAACCGAGCTGATTTCTTTTTACTTACCACCTCTATACAGCTGGACACAGGCTGATCCCTGCTCCTGGCTGCTCAGTGCTGGCCTTATGTGCTAGTCTTGGTAACCATACAAGTAAATGTAAGATGTTACAAACTACTAACCTCAAACAGCACGCAAAAGTTAAACTTGCTGTTCTACTCATTTCATGCACAAAGCAACCAAAACTTGATTGTACTTTTAGTGTCCAAAACAGAAAAAAACTATGTCAAGAAGACCAAGATTTAGGATTAATACAGTCAACATGGAAACCAATCCTTCTTTCTGGAATCAGTTCATACAAGGCAGGTTGCAGGCAAAACAGGTGAAATATACTCTTCTTGAATGTGCCCACACCGTACACGCATACTCTCACGAGCCTGCAAAGCCAGATTCCTCACTTCCTAACTGTCTGATAGCAGGAGTGCTGAGTGACTGGCCTCATTTGTATATTGTGGGGAAACCCGGGCACCCGCTGGCCCTTCCAGTGCCCCTGGCAGTCTGGATGACATCCTAACCAGGGACAGTGCTGCTCTGGCACCAGCCCATGGACTGCACAGCTGCAAAGCATGTACTGTAAAAAACATAATCCACAGCACCCTTACGCACTGAACAACTTTTCAATACCTTTTTGCTCCCTTCTGTGGGACAGTCAGCCTATGTTGCCAGCACCCAAGTGTTACCTTGTGATACTCTTGCTCTAAAAAGATGGCACAAACAGCTTTATCTGAGCCAGTACCTGCTTCACCCCCACACCTCTGAGTAAAACTGGCAAAGCAGCATCACTTAATGACAGCACCTTCACATGGTGTGTGACACAGTCCTTTGGCTGTCATCGATGGCAGAAGTCCAGCCTACGCAGTCTCTGGGTGCCACCATCACTGCCCGTGTGGCAAAAAAATGGGTTGCCTGCCAACCCAAATGTACCTGGAAGCCTGTCACATCAGCGCCTGGGATGTCACCAGCCAGGAAGATGGTGGATTGCAGAACAGCTGTGCATGTACTATGTGCCCAAGGACACCTTGTTCCTCCACAGGTACCAAACACGGCTCTGGCTGGAAGGAGCGTGTGTGTTGGTCACATTGCTCCCTCCCTCTTACCAGCATTCACAGGGAGCACTGGCACACAAATAGGAAAGAGTGCAGGGCAGAAAGCATGCAGAAGAGCCAGGGTGTTGTGGGGAGGAAGAGTGGGTTGCTCAGGACTGCTCTGCGTGGGCTGCTCACTTCTCTGAGCAGCCAGGCTTCAGTGCTGATAGAGAGGCTGCTCTGAAAGGACAGTGTGGTGGTATCCTTCCTTGATGGAATTCACTATTAAATGCAGGTGAAAGAGAGGCACTGTCAATTCAGGAGGAGGTGATTTCTTTGGGGAGCCATGGCTGATGGAGCTTCTGTTAACGTTGCTTACCTTTCACGGACAGTTTGTTTCAGGGCCTGAAGTCCTCAGTCACTGGTTGATGACTACATTCAAAGCATACCAGTGTGCCCCAGAAGACAGTTTGTCAAGTGCCCTAGGTTAGTTCTAGAAGACCGAAGTACTGTAAGACATAAATAATTCTGTTCTTTAATATCTGACTGACAGTGATGATCTTTTCCTTGCATATGTGTAAGAAAAGTAAAAAAAGTGTTAACCTGGTAAACTCCTGTACAGTAGAGAACAAAATGCATCTTTGCCTTTTCTGGGAAGGATTTTGCCCCCCTGTATTTTTGCTGGGGTTTTTTTTCTGGGTTTTTGGGTTGGTTTTTTTTTTTTTCTTTCCTAGGAAGGTCATCCTTCCCAGTGCCTCCTAACTATGGACATACCCAGGTTTTGGACTATAGGTTTTCAATTGTCAAATGACGTGCCACAGCAATGATGAAGGGAGGCCACAATAGGTGCCCCAACCCTTAACCAAAAGTACAGGGAGGAGTGTGCGACATTCCAGGAAGCTGAGTCTACGGGGACAGTCATCCATTGCCCTACCCTATTTGTCCTGCCCACTACAGATGCTCAGCAATACACTGGATTTAAAAGGCCTTGTGTGGCCTCATTTACACTCAGGAGCCTTAACAACAGCAGCAGCAGCAACATTAGTATGATCTAGGCTGAGACTTGTTTGCTGGGCTGCAATGAGTTTGTAGTTTAGTAGGTACCGCTTTAAAATTGCTTAGCTAAGGGTTAAAAGCTGTTAAACTGTGCTGTCTGGTTTGATCACACGAGTTACTACATTTGTAACTCAGATGAGGGATGAAGTCACTGAGGGCAAGTAAGGCATGGGTGTAACACTGTAATAAGAGTGTAATCATGGTTGCAGGGAGTATTTACACCTCTTTCCTGTGGAACATGTATGCGGGAGTGCAGCACATAACATGCAGCCCTCACTTAAATGTCTCTGGAAATTGTCGCTTGAAGGAAGGAGAGGGGCGATGGTGCACAGGCATATCAGCTGTACTTCCTCCATGGCACTCACCTACAGCAGGTAGAGCAGCCCATTAGCTAGCTCTCATGTGTGGCCAGCTCTCATGCCAATGACTCCTAACAAAATTGCTTGAGAAGAACAACTACTGTGCCACCTCTCGTTATTGCAAAAATATCTAAATATAACCCAGAGCTCATGTTCTTAGGAACAAGTACTGGCAGGTCCTAAACTGGAGATGGGAATGTTTGATAGCTCTCAGGTGCAGTGCCAGCCCTTGGCTGTGGTTCCTGTGTCTCCTCGCTTATGCCAAGAGGTCTTAATAGATGACTGCAGAAGTTGGACAGATATGGCTATCTGAAGGGAAGTGACTTGCAGGGTTCAGATTGTAATCTTGTGCAGGTTTGTGATGTAGTGTGGCCTGCTGGGCTGCCCATGAGGTGAGAAGAATTGAAGTCATCAGATGTTGTAGACATTACAGTGATACTCCCCCTAAAAGTATCTCTGGAGATCCTGATATTGCTCCCCTCCTCTTTTAATGAATGATGACGTCTGCTTCCCTCCAGTCTTATTGGGAAAGCCAAACTGCATGTCAGAGTCTATGTGGTGCCTTCTTCATGAAGTCTTTCTACAATATCGTATACCTAAAACAGGATTATTTCCTTTTCTCATTTGCTCAGCTGGAGGTGAAACTGCCATTCCTGCCTTTTATATAATCCTTCACCACACCTTTTCTTTGCCTGAGTACATCTGTCCATTCCTTCTAAACTATCTGCTCTGACTGCAAAGCAAACTCTTTTTAAAATTGCCAAACGCACCTTAATTTTCCAAAATTCTGTTCCAGCATGTATTTCTTTCATGTAGAGAAGAACACGTGTTCCAAGCAGCAATTGTACATCACTGAAGTTATTTTATGCTTTTGCTGCAAAGCCATTACAAAAGAAAGATCAGAGCTTCTCTCTGTGTCCTGAAAGTTCTGAAGTTACTTCAGTTTATTTTAAGATAGTAGACAGTAACTGTTGAAGATCAGAAGCTGCTACATGTATTATTTGCTATCCCTGTTGGGAACGGGGAGAGGGTAGCAACTGCTGGGAAAAAAGCCAGGAAGACAACTGGGATGGTGACCATTTTAGCCACCTCAATTTCAGTTACTCATAAACGTGAATCAACGCTCTGTGAAGCCACAGCTGGGGGCTGGAGTATTTAAATCTCCTCCAGTGAAGGTTACCAAAGGAAATGTGTACGAGTTCAAAATAACAAGAGTAGGCAACTGCAGTTTTCATTTTGCTGATATGTCACACACAGTCTACGCTTTTCCTCTGTCTATGTGCTATGAAATGTCTTGGTAGCTGCTAAATGTCATCTCGTCACAGTGTTGCTACTTTATTTCACTATGTGGTAAAGTCGCTAGAAAGTCTCATTGGTTTACAAACACACATATAGGATATAGGCTTAAAAATACATATATTTATTTTACTTCAGTTTTTTGGTAATTCATGAAGGTATATCTTCAATACCCACATCCACTCCAATTTATTTCATTCCTATAACTTTAATTTATGCTACATAACTTTTACAAACAAGACTCAGAAAGTCCCAATTTAATTAGCCCTTCTCTCAATTATCTTCCACTTGAAACATTACAGAGCTCCCGTACACTTTTCCTGCAACCTTTTTCTGATATTTTTACTTCTAGGGTGCAGGTTGCAATTTTTCCCTTCATTGCATTTATTAATAGTTTCATATTCAGTGAAACACAGTTTTACAGCAAACTAAAATGTTTTCATGTTGCATACACATTTCGTATTCACAAAACAGCCATTGTAAATGAAGCAATGAGGTGGAAATAGGATTACACTTACCTAAACCTACCTATTCATACAATCTGAAATTTTAGTTGCTAACATCTACTTAAATACTGTGTTTACAATAGAAGATACATCTGGTTATGTCAAAGGAAATCGGAGGGCAGGGCTGAAGTGTAGCCTTTGTGAATCTTAAATAACTACAAAATGCAATGGATAATACATTTGTTTATAATCAGGTAGAGATTAATGAAATATTACTCCAGAGCTCTGTTCTGTTCAGCATATTACATCATCTTCAGCCAGATACCAATATTGATTGGATTCTTCCTGGTTCTTTAGGAACGACCTATGGCCTACCTCTCCCCTTGTTAAAACTCAGGTTATCGCAAAGTGCTCTAGTTTTTTGTCCTGAAAGCATTTCCTCATTTCAGTGATGGCTGTAAAATGCATAAGGAGAATTAGGTGGGTTTTATTAAAAGTGAGAAGAGGATTCAGAATTGGCTCTAGATAAGCCTTTGTGTAGATGTACTGTGTGAGATGTATTAAAAAAACCCCAAACAGTAAAAAGGTTTTAAATTCTACTACCATTAGAGAAAATGCATAACAAGATAATACTCTCTGGGCAGGAAAAGCATAACTACTAAACTGCTACACGAGCCCTTGCACATCTTAAATTACTAGAGACAGAGATAATTGCAGTAAACATCCCCAGAAGTTTAGGAGCTTGCTTTCTTTTACAAGGCTGTAGTTTTGTAACATCTGATCTCAAAGGACTGTTTCCTTGAAAGTGACACACCAGATGAAAAGCAAACAGCTTGATTTACTTAATAATTGGTACAGAAATTAATATGGAAAACAAACAAAAGAAAGAAAACACCCAACACAAGGGAGCAGGGTAAGTTTGCCTCTCTTCTACTGAAATTCCAGGAAGACAAAATAAAATAACTGTGTGTTCATAAATCTCCAGGTATTAACAAATTGCTTATGGCTCTATAATAGGTGCAATAGGAGGCTGTATGAGACACTATTTCACTGGACTTTAGCGTTTTAGGAGGTAAAACACACGGTCAAAGGAACCAGTTCTTAATCCATATTCAGAACTGAAAGAGGAGTTTGTGTTACTTCCTCCTCTTCAAAATCAATTTAAACTGTCAAAATAGCTTGAAATCGGCAGATTTCGACTTTGACCCCAAGAAAACCCTCTAAAGAATCAGACTGAGCCGTTGCTGTAACATTTATGTCAAAAGGAAATTTTTAATTTGCAAGGAAAAACAAAAGTTTCTCTCTTCAGAGGTCTCTCCAGCAGCAGCACACGGGATTTATCGCCTCTCCTTTAACTCAGCCCGGGTGTTTGCGGCTGGAAACTCTCCCGAACGCAAGTACCTGCTCTTCTCCTCCCGCACCGGGGAAATGGGGCGATTTGGTGGCAGAAATTCCGAGGAAAATACACTTTTGTTAGTCCAAAGAAACACAAATCGAGCACACCGAAGGGCTCCCCGGCCGTGCAGCGGGGCGGGCTCTGCAANCAGCAGCACACGGGATTTATCGCCTCTCCTTTAACTCAGCCCGGGTGTTTGCGGCTGGAAACTCTCCCGAACGCAAGTACCTGCTCTTCTCCTCCCGCACCGGGGAAATGGGGCGATTTGGTGGCAGAAATTCCGAGGAAAATACACTTTTGTTAGTCCAAAGAAACACAAATCGAGCACACCGAAGGGCTCCCCGGCCGTGCAGCGGGGCGGGCTCTGCAACGCACCAATCACCGCGCGGCTCCTCTCTAAAAATACGAGCATCTGACCCGCGCCAGCCCAATTGTGTTCGCCTGCTCCGCAGAGGACGCCGCCGCGATGTCCGAGACCGCTCCCGCCGCCGCCCCCGATGCGCCCGCGCCCGGCGCTANACGGCGGCCAAGAAAGCGGCCAAAAGCCCGAAGAAAACGGCCAAGGCGGGCCGCCCCAAGAAGGCAGCGAAGAGCCCGGCCAAGACGAAGGCGGTGAAGCCCAAAGCAGCCAAGCCCAAGGCGGCCAAACCCAAAGCGGCCAAGGCGAAGAAGGCGGCGCCCAAGAAGAAGTAAATTATACCAGAAGAGTCCTGCTCTACATACTGTTATCCAANCCCCGCCCCCGATTACCGAAAAAAACGCTAACGAGCACGATATAACGCGGCGGCTTTAGGGAAGTGTAGACTCTTACATCTTTTTGCCGAGTAATTTGGTTTGACTACCAGGAAGCAAAGTTTTATAGTAATGATTTGATAAAAATCGGATGTACGTTTTTTAAGAATATATTTTGTAACAAAAGCAATGCAATTGTCAGGAACGCTACTACTGAGCCATGTCTAATCTATTATTTTTCTCTTAAGGTGTCTCCTTAAATGGCTTTGTCTGTTTGGGGGAGGAGGGGAGGGTTTGCTTACTGACCCGAAAATTGCCCTGAGCTCTCCCATTCCTTTTGTTCCCTATGAGAAAGAAAAGGACCTTTAAGTATTGAAAAAGCCCGCCCTGACCAAGGATTGGCCAGCGGGAAGCCCGGCCCGCTGCCCCTTCCCCCTCCCTTCGCATCCGATCTCTGGTGCTGTTTCAGCCACCCTCGCAGAAATAAAACGCGGAAGAGGGGGGAGGGACGGCCGGCAGCTCTCACCGAAACACCCCGTTCCCGTGTTCTCTGGCTTAAGAACTAAACGGAAAATATCCCATCCCCAGAAGAACTTGCTCTGGAAGGACATTTTGGCACGACTTTGTGTTAACTGAAACATGGAAAGCGTTGCTACTACCAGCAAGCCAAAACTAATGTTAATAAATATGGACAAAAACCGACAAAACACGACTTGAGTAATTCCTATAAAAAAATTCATATAACTATAGTACGGATAACTGGGCTCTCTTATGATTTTGTGGGTGGCTCTGAAAAGAGCCTTAAGATTATCTTCTCCGGAAAAGGCAACGGGCGCTTTTCCGTTGTGTTCACTTGGCTTTAGCCTTGTGGCTGTCGGTCTTCTTGGGCAGCAGCACGGCCTGGATGTTGGGCAGCACCCCGCCCTGCGCGATCGTCACCTTGCCCAGCAGCTTGTTGAGCTCCTCGTCGTTGCGGATGGCCAGCTGCAGGTGGCGGGGGATGATGCGCGTCTTCTTGTTGTCGCGGGCCGCGTTGCCCGCCAGCTCCAGGATCTCGGCCGTCAGGTACTCCAGCACGGCCGCCAGGTACACCGGGGCGCCGGCGCCCACCCGCTCCGCGTAGTTGCCCTTGCGCAGCAGCCGGTGCACCCGGCCCACGGGGAACTGCAGCCCGGCCCGCGACGAGCGCGACTTGGCCTTGGCCCGCGCCTTCCCGCCCTGCTTCCCGCGGCCCGACATCCTCGCCCGATCGCTCGTTGCTCTGAGCAACCAGCTGCAGAACGCAGCAACCCGCCAGCGCTCCTCAGCTATAGCCTCGCTTTCCCACCTCGCCCCTTCGCTGATAGGCTGAGAAGTAGGTCTCGTCTGAGCAGCCAATGAGAAGGCGAATCGAATTCCGACCAATAAAAAACGGCTATAGGGGAGTTATGAGGCGTCGATGTGTTCTGACCAATGAAAGTACGCACAGGGAGTACTGCTCATTTGCATAAGAGAGCTATAAATACGTGGTACACGGCTACTGTCCCTCAGTTTCTTTCTTGCTGGTGGTAGCGAAGCTTGTTGGTGTGTGAGACGCGCCTTTGCTGCGATGCCTGAACCGGCCAAGTCCGCCCCCGCGCCCAAGAAGGGCTCCAAGAAGGCGGTGACCAAGACGCAGAAGAAGGGCGACAAGAAGCGCAAGAAGAGCCGCAAGGAGAGCTACTCCATCTACGTGTACAAGGTGCTGAAGCAGGTGCACCCCGACACGGGCATCTCGTCCAAGGCCATGGGCATCATGAACTCCTTCGTCAACGACATCTTCGAGCGCATCGCCGGCGAGGCCTCGCGCCTGGCGCACTACAACAAGCGCTCCACCATCACCTCGCGGGAGATCCAGACGGCCGTGCGGCTCCTGCTGCCCGGCGAGCTGGCCAAGCACGCCGTCTCCGAGGGCACCAAGGCCGTCACCAAGTACACCAGCTCCAAGTAGAGCGTCCCGGACCGCCAGTTTTAACCCAAAGGCTCTTTTAAGAGCCACCCACGTATTCAATAAAAGGGCTGTACAGTCAAGCGCGGACGAAACTTTTGTGAATTCTTAATTTGCAGTCTGTTAAATCCGACTTCAGGATAATTTTGATAAAATATTGTTAAACTTTTCTAGGCTAGGGAACATATACTTTATGTGGGCAACAAATGATTTAGCTGCAACTCAAGTTTTTGTAGCTAGTTTTTTTGTTGTGTTTTCTTTCTAGGCGATACAGTTCTATTGCACTTCTTAAATTTGTGCTATTTATCTTGTGCATTACATCGTTATTCTAAGTATCTTCATGTTAGATACATTGTAAGTTGAGGGAATAAACGGCTTCTGTGGTTTTCTAGTCAGGAAAGGATCAAAATTATTGCTAATGGAAACTTACCTATGTACCTCGTTGTAATTGCTATAACAATATCTACCACTTGATGGTGCTTAATCTTTTCTTTTTTTTTTTTTTCCCCTAGCAAAGCATGACGTCTACAGTGCACTGTAATGTAATAGAATTTACATAGTAACAAGTGACATCTTAATAAGCTGTTACCAATAGCCCAGTGTTTAATACAACACAGAAGTCCTTTCTAAAATTATTTATCTTCATTATCTTTTGCAAGAATTCTGCTGGGCATGTGATTTTTTACAGTAACTTGCACAGGTTCTCCCTAGGACTGCATTAGGGAGAGAATATTCTCCTTGTAACTAAAACCACAGTGAAGATGAATATTATTTCATACATACTTGACCTTTCCTGTATTTGTATGTCATTAATTGTATTAAAATTATTAAAAACTAAGAAACTAGCCACTGTGGGCTGACTTAAACTGTCAGAGTTTATTACATAGCTACTAATCAGCCCTAAAGTCTTTCAGACTCAAACCACAGGCTGAATTGCTTTATCACATTCTTGGGTAATTAGACACTGCTGTAGTTGCAGATTCAAGCCATTATCACCTGCTTTCAAACTGGATCTGAATAACTCTGAATTCTGAGCATAGTCTCTGGATTTGTGAACAGTCAGTCCAGACAGGGACGACAGAGTCACAAAAAGTCAACCTTTCTAGTACTGACTGCATGTTGTTTGGTAGTACAGGTACAGAAGAAGGCACCAGGTCTCTCTTAAAGCAGCCACCAATTTATCAAAGTTAATTTCAGCTTGAAGGCTGATGGGCATCTCTCAGATTGGATTTCAGATATCCAGTGGTAAGAGGCATCCTCCATACTGAGCTCTCCAGCTCAAATGGAGTTTTGTGATCTGTTCTGCAAGTGCCTTAGTGCAAAATTTGAAACATAGTTTGCATATTCTGGGCCGCTCTGTATGTCCAGTACCTAAAAAGATGAATAAAACACAGTAAATTCCAGTCTAGGTTTTTTGTGTAAGGGGATGTATAGGTTGCTAGAAAGGGACTTGAGAAAATATCAGATACTAAAAGCGCTCAGATTTTGACAGTGGTGGTGATCAACTGAACAATTTGTCAGTGGCTATTATTCTCAACAATCAGTCACATAAAAGCCAAAATCAGTTATGTTGTCCTAAAAAAAGACCTTGGTTCAAACTGCAGCTATCATAGAGCAACCCTAGAGCAGGAGAGATTGGTGGTGCTTCTTGGCCTCCCAGTTCAGAAGTCCGTAAGCATTATTTTTGCCTTTCCTACTTTGTATGCTGCATGCTTCATTAATATCACTTTCACAGAAATTTCAGGGGATTTTTTTAAAAAGGCTGTTTCAGTATACGAAATTGATTCTAGGCTCATGGAACTCTTCACTCAACAGAAAAGAAACTGTAGCTCGTGATTGCTTCTTCCAATCTCAGTATGAATGATAAGGCAATATTAGGGTGCTATAATGTGAACATAGCATTTCTACCTGCACACACACATCCTCATCTGATTCTAACGCATCCATTATTTTTCCACCAGTACTTAGACCAAAGTCTTCGAAATTACAAAAACCAACTACCTTGGGAAATATTGTGTACTTATTCTTTTCACCAGAGTTAAAAGTAGTAGGATTTAAGCTCAGCAAGAATAGCAAACATAACAATTTCCTCTCACAGGAGGATGAACATTCAAAATTAATAAAGCTAATAATGTGAATATAAAATCATATGACAGCATATTCTTCCATCTTTCATGTTCTTTAATGTCTTTAAAGTTTTTTCCTATGCAGTTCAAAGCAGTTTTCTTTGTACTCTTAAAACCACTCTACCCAGATGACACCACTCAGCAATGCACACAGTTGGCACAGTGTTCAAACACATCATCCTGGTGTAGCAGGAATTATGCTGCTGCCACCTAGACTATGGTAGGAATTATGCGGATGTCATCTCAACAGGGCTCGAGGCCCTAGGTTCTGCTCAAAGAAGACAAGCCTCCAATCCGCTGAGTAAATAAGCGGTTTATTTATCTGACCGGAAGAGCAGCTCGAGCCGGGTGCCTCCAAAGAGGGACCTCTATCCCAGATCATGCCCCCCGATTATAGCCGTACCACTCAGCACCCGATCCCCAAGTCCAATCACTTAATTCTGGTCAGTGGTCTCTTGATTTCTTACTGGTTTTCTTGGTTGTTGGGCTCACCGCCTTCTGACGTTACCTCATTCTCTTGGAATTGTTTCCTTGGTCCTCGTCTTCTTCATTCTGCTTGTATTTGCCGGTTTCAGCTAGTTCCATGTTTGCAGTATTAGTTTTATCAAAAAGTTTACTCTGGGCCAGCTCTTGTGGCCTTTTTGGTGCCCAATGTGGTGTTTGATGGGTTGAGATAATGACAAACCTGATAAGAGTGCCTTAGAACAAATTTGTCATAAGCATTCATTGCATGGGATCAATAGTCGCAATGCTGCTCTCAGGGTTGCATCTTGTAATACCTTATCTGCTGTACGTGCTCCCTGTTGTGCTGTGTATCATCCTTGGGTCATGGGTCAAGATTATCATTTTGCTGTGCTTTGTAGTGTGGGCTTATGATATGATGAAATTGTGCGTGCTGTGGCTGTACTCGTTAATGATTAAGAGCAATGAACAAGGTGAAATGGAAGTGGCGCTTTCATCTCCATACTTTGGGAGCTATTTAGTGGAAATTTTTAGTAGCCAGTAACTTTTAGGAATTACACTTTTCATTTTTTCTCCTTGGAGAAGCAATTTGTGGAGGAGACACCTTCCTTCACCTCCCTCTTCACCTCCAGGCTAATTACAACAGTGTTCAACACTTGAATATCCTTGGGATTCTTGAACTGGCATGTTTCTATTGCTACTACTTCTGAATATGTTTCAGGTCTTGCCAGCAATGTGCGTTCACAACTCGGAAAGCCAACCGTATCCAGGGCTGCGTCAAAAAAAACATGGCCAGCAGGTCGAGGAAGGTGATTCTGCCCCTCTACTCCACTCTTGTGAGACCCTACCTGGAATATTGCATCCAGCTCTGGGGCCCTCAACATAAGAAGGACATGGACCTGTTGGAGCGAGTCCAGAGGAGGGCTACAAAGATGATCAGAGGGCTGGAGCAACTCTCCTATGAACACAGGCTGAGAGAGTTGGGGTTGTTCAGCCTGGAGAAGGCTCCAGGGAGACCTTATAGTGGCCTTCCAGTACCTAAAGGGGGCCTACAGGAAAGATGGGGAGGGACTCTTTATCAGGGAGTGTAGCAATAGGACAAGGGGTAATGGTTTTAAACTGAAAGAGGGTAGATTTAGATTAGATATTAGGAAGAAATTCTTTACTCTGAGGGTGGTGAGACACTGGAACATATTGACCAAAGAAGTTTTGGATGCTCCAACTTTTGAAGTGTTCAAGCCAGGCTGGATGGGGCTTTGGGCAACCTGGTCTTGTATCTCTGCCCATGGTAGGGATCCCTGCCCGTGGACAGAAAACTTTAAGGTCCCTTCCAACACAAACTATTCTGTGATCCTATGATTAGGGTTAAACGTCGGTGTGTATGTGGGCACACTACTCCAGCCCCCTGCAACAAGCACTGCAGCTACGCAAACCCTGGTGAAGGGACTGTGGCAACCTCAACTCCAAGACGAGTATGGCAGCCACTCAAACCCCAGTGACATGCACTGCGGCTACTCAAACTCCAGCGACAGGCACTGCAGATACTGAACCAGAAAACCCAGCCAGGCTGGTATCAGTCACTCCTATACAGAAGAAGAAATATCCAAAAAAATTATTTCACTTAGTATGGTGTGAAGATGAACAAGGGTCATCATGAGAATAAGAGGAAGAACCAGAGATGATCACCCAATCCTTGTCCCTGGGTGAGCTGTGAAATATACGAAAAGATTTCAGTTGTCATCTAGACAAGTAAATTGTCACTTGACTCCTCCAATGCTGGTATAATAGGGCCAGTGGCTTGGAGTTAGAGAGTAGGGAAGGCAAGCAGCGGGGATCTCGGTCTAGGCAAGGAGTGATTGGCAAGGTGACTGGAAAAAAGAACACAAGCCCTCAGCCTCTGGAGATGACCTATGTTAGCCGTGAAGGAAAGGTATCCCTTCACGGAAGATATTATATGTCACCCAGGCAAGTGGACCATCATGGAGAGAGATAACCAGTACCCGAGGGAACTGGCTTTGCAGGAGCTGGTTTATCATGACCTGGATGACCCGTGGTCAACCACAGATCCAGACGAAGTCCCATGTATCTGACCCATATGGCCCAAGTTTCTACAGAGCGCACCATCATCGTATGCCAGCTCATTGGTAACAATGAACTGGGGAGATGAAGAGGCACCAAAGGTGCATGTAGTGGCTGACCAACTCTGGCAATATGAAGAAAGTCTTTCTACTTCCCTATGGGCCTTCATCTTGGCCATGAGAAAAGACTGGTCCAGAAGTTCCAGCAAATCAGAGAGGATAGGCTGTTCTCTGCACCTGTACGGACCAGTATCTCTGCTATTAGAAGTGACCGTTTTCCTGCTCAAGAGAGAGGATATAGAGGGTACACATCACAAGGCACCCTGTGGTTTTACCTCCATGATCACAGAGAGGACACAAGAAAGTGGGATGGAAAACCTACCTCATCAATGCTATGATCAAAATTCATGGGGCCCTACTTCCAGCCAGGTGGAGGAAAGCGACAACTGGGTTTACTGGATTGTGTGGATTCGATGGCCTGGCACATCATACCTCCAGGAGTATAAGGCTCTGGTAGACACTGGTGCACAGCATATCCTAATTCCATCAAGCTGTAAAGGGGCAGAACCCATTTGTATTTCTGGAGTGACAGAGGTGTCCCAACAGTTAGCTGTATTGGAAGCTGAAGTGAGCCCAACTGGAAATCAGTAGTAAAAGCACCCCATTGTGACTGGCCCAGATGCCCAGATGCTCCATGCATCCTTGGCATAGATCGTTTCAGGAGAGGTTATTTCAAGGACCCAGAAGGGTACTGGTGGGCTTTTGGTATAGCAGCTGTGGAGATGGAGGAAATTAAAGAGCTGTCTACCTTGCCCAGTCTCTCAGAAGACCCTTCTGTTGTGGGGCTGCTGAGGATCGAAGGACAGCAGGTGCCAATCGTTACCACAAGTGTGCATCAGCAGCAATATCACATCAACTGAAACTCTCCGATTCCCATCCATAACCTGATTTGTTAACTGGAGAGTCAAGGAGTGATCAGTAAGACTCACTCACCTTTTAACAGTCCTACATGGCCAGTGCAAAAGTCTAATGGAGAGTGGAGATTAACGGTAGACTATCATGCTCTGAATGAAGTCACGTTACCATTTAGTGCTGCCATGCCGGACATGCTGGAACTTCTCTATTAACTAGCGTCCAAGGCAGCCAAGTGGTACACCACAATTGATGTCACTAATGCATTTTTCTCAACACAGGGGTGGAAACACAGCCCTGCCAGTTGCCATGGTCTGATCCAGACTCCACTGGAACAGGGTGAGGCTCGGGAACACCTGCAATACGTTGATGACATTATCATGTGGGGCAATACAGCAGAAAAAATTTTTGAGAAGGGAAGTGTCCTGGTTTGAAGTAAAACAGAACCAATTTTTTATTCAGTAATTTTATTTTTTAGCTAGGCCTCTCCTAACTGCTGAAATTAACAGCATGTTGTGCAGAAGCTGTTCGCTCTCAGAGTGATAAAAGCCATGTTTGTAGTCGATGCCAAGGAATGGTATGCAGAGAGGCTCTTGCTTGTACTTACTGCCGTAACACTCAAGGCCAGCCAACTTTGTTATTTGCCTTGTTGAAGGGTCGGAAGCGGAAAAGCGTAGAGGGGTCACACCTGCGGGGAGGAGCGGACAGGACAGGTGACCCAAAACTGACCAGCAGGGTATTCCATCCCATATTTTTGGTTATACAAATGTTTTTGTCAACATACTTTTTTAATATCAGCAACCTTTTGTATATCAAATTATCAGTTACATTAGAGTTTACCCCTGTAATGAATAACCAGCCATAGAGAACAATGAAGGACAACTCAAATAGTTACAAAAAGTTCCCTATCTTATTTTTAATTTAATAATAAAGTTAGTAGCGTTCTTGGAAAGACTGACATGTTCTCTAGATCAGCACACCTTCATTAAAATTTATATTTATTAATCATCATGTTTAAAAAAATGTGCTTTTATTTCTGCAAAAAGTGAAATACACCAGCTGGGTAAATAAATAACTGTATTCTCCAGTTAACTGACCAGACAGTGAATCAGAAACAAGAAATAGATGCCATACACCTGATTTAAAACCTAAAAAAATCACACACTGGCTATAGCAATTGTATACTACTTCCTGCTCTTTTTTTTAATGGAGTAAATCAACATCTGCTTGCCTACTTATGAAATCAATTTGTTTTGCCTAATGACCAGAGATTATAATTACTCAACACATAGGGGAAATTATTGCTATGTTAGTTTCCCAGAGACTTTCTTTTCCTGTTTCAATAGAAAATTATATATTTCAAAATAATTAGCACTGAGGGAGAAAGTATTAACTGCACCTAGGGAAAAAGCTTTGGTCTTATATACACTTTGATGTAATGCTTTTGGTCAGTAATGAAAATATGTCTGGTTCAGATTGTAAAGGAAATAATTAAGTTCTTGGGCTCCAAAAACCTGGTCTCACGGTTGTGCTATGTCAGAGCACAGCACAGCTCAAGACACGACACAAATCTTACTGGAGAAGAGGGCTGGAAGTAGAGGGGGATGCAGCTGGGAACGCTCTTTCTCCCTTCCCAGCTCACATACCCTACAAGAAAGGAAGAAACATTACAATGAGCAAGGGCAGGTCTTTTCTCAGGGACTGGGATCACACAGCCAGAGGCCTATTTAGGGGGAAAGGGTTTTTTAGGTTTTGATTTGGGTTTTTTTTGTGGCTACGAAGAACTAAATTATTTGACAACCCATCCTGATGGAGAGGTTGTTCCAAAAGCATTCCTTGTCAAAAATTATACCAAGTGTTAATCACAGGGGTTCTTCCATTCACTTTTAAACACAGAAAATCTCAGGAAGCAATTCTGGACATACTTGCATTTTAAAACTAGAAAACAAGTAGTTTGTGTGTGAAAGGAGCATCAGGACAGCCTGGAATTTTCATCACCAGTAAAATCCACAACCTTTTTGTACTGGTAGTCCTATTTGCATTGCATGTAGATTTTGTTCTTGAAAGGGTCATAGGAAAATGGAAGAAAAAATTCCCAAACTAAGAAGAGGGCACATACGGAGAGTTACAGCTGAAATTTGGACTTCAGACAAGAGTAAAAGATCTTGCAGTACCTTTGTGCAGCATCAGAGCCATGAAGAAATGCATGCATCTTTTTTCCTTTCGTAGCAAGTAGCAGCCACTGTACAGCGAAACAATCGGAACACTCCACATGATAAAGTGGGGTTTTTTTGCCTTGTGCGCTTGGGACACAGCAAGGTTAGCGTCTTTGCTCATCCCGCTTAGAAAAGAGGACAAGAATTGCCATAGGCAGGGCATAGCCCCAATCTTTCTACACATTGAAATCTGCCTTTAAATAGGGCTGCCTCCTCCTGACGGCATGTCAGGCAAACCCGGGTGCCTGGGCTGAGCTGAGCTGGCTCAGGAGCCCAGGCGATGTATCTGAGTCGGTTCAACCACCTACATGCAGGGGTCTTTAAACCCCGCCTCTTGAAATCGCTGGTCCAAATGCCATGGAAGAAGGAAAATGGTCACACGGGTGTAAGGCACGTTTAGCTCCTGGAGTTTTTAGCCTTAACCGATACTTCAGTGTCACGCAAAACCACATGGGATGTGTGTGTCCTGTACTTCAGACTCATAATAGCAGCTTCTAGTGGCGCATTTATTCACGGGAGAAAAATCAAAAAACCAGGGTTTCTAAAACATTGATAAAAACAATCAGAGCTATTAACCCTTTTCATAAGACCATTAAGGCAGTTAAGTCTTTTACCCTTACTTCATTTTCACATTCTTTTCCACCTGAGAACATTTGCATGACAGACCGTATTTCACAGCAGGAGATGGCAGAGTGTGTAAACAACAGGGGACATCAGGAAGTTTCAGAACTGCTGTTCATTAACAGCATTTATCTGAACTGAATAATGTGGACTCTTCCACTTACACTACAGGTTTACTTCTTGACAATGAAAGAGATTTTTTTACTTTAATTGTTTAAAAAGTGAAAAGACAACGCCGTGATTCTGGATTTTAAAATCCGGGTCCTTCCTCTGCCCTTTCCGGAGATACAGGACCTTTTTTTTCCGCTCTTCTCCCGCTGTCCCCAGGCTCCTCTGGCAAGAGCAGCACTCTCAGCCTCCAACCCCCGCAACGCTCCTGTCTCCACTATGTCCCCCTTCCCCGCCCAGACCGGCCTCCCTCCCCGCTCCTCTTCTTGAATCAGCCCGGGATACACCGCGCTCCCTCTCCCCCTCGTCCTCAGCGGAGCCCGGCTCCCTCCTCCCCTGGAGCCGCGTCAGTCCTTAAATCCCCGTCTCTGGCACCGTCGCGGGGAGTAGGAAAACCTCCGCTTGCCAGGGCCGGACGGACAAATGCTGGAGAAATGAGGGACCCTGGCAGGGACTTGCCCTTCAGCGGTGGCTGCCCGCTCCCTTACCCGCTTCTCGCTGCTTTTACCCAGGAACGAGGTAGCTCGGCTTCAGCCTGAGCTCTCCTCTGTTAACGTACCCAAATTAAACTCGTGGGATTAAATCACAGAGTAAAGCGTGTGATTTAATGTGTGTAATAGTGCTTATTAGATATAAAAACCCTTTGAGNTTTCCGCCCCGAGTGCCGGCTCCTCAGAGTTGCTAAGTGGTCTCCGTTCACAGGCGCTTGAGGAGGCAGATTTCTCTTTGTCTCTTGACCACAGGCCTTTCCACCTTGCTCTCACGTTCTGCTGTTGCAAAACCGAGTTAATGTTAAAGAAATAACCGGGAATCCGCCTGTGCCGCTTATAGGAGATTGCAACTGTTCACACTCCCCTCGTTAAGAAACATATGTGTTTACAAAACCAATCTGTCCGCTTATCCCGGTTTTGGTAAATCACATCTATGGAGCATCTTCACGAAAGTGTCCGGCTGTACAATACACGTTTGAGGCCTTGTGGCGCTTCACAATTTAGACCTCATGTAAACCTATCCGTTTTTTAAGGCTTTGTTTTCCAGATACTTGATTTGGAACTAGAGCTACACAATATCTAAACACATTCTGCAACAGGGAAGTAAGAGGAATAACTACAAGAATAATAATGAATACTATATCTTCTGTACTATTGTATTTATAGTTGATACTAGAGAATTCATTTATAAGGGAAAGAAATCCAAAAATTTGCCCTTTTGAAAATCTCTAGTCTAGAAACTAGAATTTAAATCCACTGGTTCTGATATGCAGACAATAGTTTAATTATGTGGAAGAAACACAGAGGGGAGTAGAGCCTTCCCTCCCCTGTGGATGGGTGAATTTATTACAGACTCAATTTTAGGAAAGTTAAACTCAGTGAACGCCAGATCCACAGATGCGTTAGCCCGCATCTCTGTTCCCTGTACTAAAGGACAGAGATGGGGCAAAACTACGGTCATGTTGAAAACCGCTCCTGTTGCTCCAGTGCCACCGAGCTAATCACCAGGGCTGTGTCGGCCTCCACGGAACACAAAAAAAAAAGAGCCCCAGGGAAGTCAGGAAGTTGGCGGCCTCTGCGGCCAAGGGCCTGCACAAGACTGTAAGGCTAAAAAAATAAACCAGCGACAAACCCTGCTAAAGCGAGGAGGAGATCAGAAGCAAGCAGGGCAGCAGCAAAGCAGAGAAACGACTTTACGGCAACTCTGTGCCCTGCTGGAACAGCAGCAGCTCTTCTGTGAGCCGCTCGCCTTCTCCTCAAACTAGGGGGAAGCTCGAAACTCCGCATATGGCATGCAGAAGAGAGAAAAGATCTAGGCAGTAGTGCCAGAAAAACGAAATTGAAAGCGCTAGTGCTCTTCCCAGTGTGAGGTAGCAGCCACCACCGTGGTGACATGTCACATCAGGCAGCTCACTGAGAATAATGGCAACCCTGCCCTGCCCGAGATCCTTCTTTAGTGCCCTGCAGAGTTAATTCTGCCAAGGAAAACCAGCAGGGCTCTCTCACAAGATAGCAATAAATGCGGCGAAAAATAGAAATCAACAAGGGGGCCGAGGCAGGGATCATCCCTCCTGTTGCGAAAGAATTGGCCCAGAGTCACTGCCGGGACGCATGGTTTCTTCAGGGCTTTTTTGTGTGTGTGCATGCTTTGCTTTCCCTCCTCTACCCCCCCACCATCCGAGTTTTAAAACTCCGGAGCTGCAACAGCGACCGGCTCTGATAGTCTCTAACAGAACAGAAATAATGTATATTGATATGAACACTTCGGTTTAATATCACTTCTAATAAATACTGCATAGAGCACTTAAAGGCAGACTTTGCTTACTAGGAGACGTTATGTTTATTCCAAAATCATACAAAAACGTAGTTGCCAGTGCTGATATGTTAAAAGTGTAGACTTTCCTAAAGCATAAAAATATTTTATTAAACATGAAATAGGAAGCAATTCTAAAAAAAAAAAAAAAAAAAACCAAAAAAACAAAAAACAAACAACAAAATTGCCCCCCCCGGGGGAAACCCCCATTTTAAAAAAAAAAAAAAAAA
>VYXH01007019.1:0-18235 GCA_013397275.1 Burhinus bistriatus | reverse complement strand
AAAAAAAAGAACTTAATAAAACAACCTCCCTACGAAAAACATAGGCAGGCAGGAAGAGAGAACAGCATAGTTAAGGTAAACACTGAAAAAAACCATCTTACATATTTCTACCTGCATTCACGAGAAGAACCAAAACCGCAGAGAGCGACTCAACCCTTTATGACCGTTGTGGGCGGCTCTGAAAAGAGCCTTTTTTTGTTTGTCGAGTACGCTGATTAATCTTAGATGTGTTCACTTGGCTTTAGCCTTGTGGCTGTCGGTCTTCTTGGGCAGCAGCACGGCCTGGATGTTGGGCAGCACCCCGCCCTGCGCGATCGTCACCTTGCCCAGCAGCTTGTTGAGCTCCTCGTCGTTGCGGATGGCCAGCTGCAGGTGGCGGGGGATGATGCGCGTCTTCTTGTTGTCGCGGGCCGCGTTGCCCGCCAGCTCCAGGATCTCGGCCGTCAGGTACTCCAGCACGGCCGCCAGGTACACCGGGGCGCCGGCGCCCACCCGCTCCGCGTAGTTGCCCTTGCGCAGCAGCCGGTGCACGCGGCCCACGGGGAACTGCAGCCCGGCCCGCGACGAGCGCGACTTGGCCTTGGCCCGCGCCTTCCCGCCCTGCTTCCCGCGGCCCGACATCCCAGCGACTCAGCAAATCCAAGCACACAACGCAGCTGCTCCGCAAAATACACCGACCTGCTCCTGGCTGCACCCGCCCGCCCACTTATATACTGCTCGGGCGGAGCGGCGGCACCTTCGCTGATAGGCTGCGAAGGCGGTGTTGTTTCGGCAGCCAATGGGAAGGCGAATCGAGAGTTGTCCAATAGTAAAGGTTAGCGCGGCGGGACGATCGAAAGTAGAACTTCCAACCAATGGCGAGGTGACGCAGTTGAGCCGCTGCTGTGCAGAGCGCCGCTATAAAAGGAGCTCGAGCGAGCGACGGCGTTACCCGGTGCTTTGTGAGCGCTGCTTGTGGGTGAGCGCAACGTGGGTTTGCTGCGATGCCTGAGCCGGCCAAGTCCGCCCCCGCGCCCAAGAAGGGCTCCAAGAAGGCGGTGACCAAGACGCAGAAGAAGGGCGACAAGAAGCGCAAGAAGAGCCGCAAGGAGAGCTACTCCATCTACGTGTACAAGGTGCTGAAGCAGGTGCACCCCGACACGGGCATCTCCTCCAAGGCCATGGGCATCATGAACTCCTTCGTCAACGACATCTTCGAGCGCATCGCCGGCGAGGCCTCGCGCCTGGCGCACTACAACAAGCGCTCCACCATCACCTCGCGGGAGATCCAGACGGCCGTGCGGCTCCTGCTGCCCGGCGAGCTGGCCAAGCACGCCGTCTCCGAGGGCACCAAGGCTGTCACCAAGTACACCAGCTCCAAGTAAATACCTGTTTAAAAAACTAACCCAAAGGCTCTTTTAAGAGCCACCGACTTTTCCAATAAAAGAGCTTTAATTTCTGTTTTACTTCATGTGCTGATGGCATGTTCTCTGATTATCTTAATGACAAAGGTTCCATCCCAATGATCTTAAAACCCTTATTCTGGTTCCTACTTGTAGTCAATTAACTTACTTTACAGCTTTGTCTACCCTGCTGAACCCAGCCATCGCCCATGGGTCTTTATGCCGCCTGTTGTGCGTGCGCTCTTGTGCGCTGCTTCGACTCCCAGCTGTTTGCAGGGCGCCTTCCCTGCACCGTCTGCTTCCTGAGTGCCATTGTTCAGCAAAAGTCCCAGGCTTCTGAAATGAGAAAGGGGAAGACGTTACGGTGCTTGCTCTCCCCGAATCAGGCTTGTTCCATCCCTTCTCCCTGTTCTCATACCATTAGCTTCGATGTTATCATACGTATACCAATACAGTTTTAAAATGTCTTCGAATATTTTAGTAATTAGTAAGGAATATTTTTTTTTAGTTCTTTGTTTCATTCGTTTTCCCTCTCTGGAAAAATTCTCTGTTTACGATGTATGCCTTAAAGGAGTAGTTAAGCTATTTACTTGTATTTCTTTATTCTAAGGTTCCTAATACAAAATTGTTAATGATTTCAGAATGGACTAATACTCAGATAGATAAGGTCTAATGGCGCGTCAACGATTGCAATTCCTTAGCCCCTGCTGCCCCCTGATGGGCGTTTCCGAGGTTTCTCTCATTTTGCGTCTTACAGCACCAGGTCCAGAGACGTCAGGCTCAGAGACCCAGGAAAAACTGCAATAACCAATGAAAAATTGGTCCCTATGAAAGCCAGGCTTAGAAAACAGAGCAATTAAATAACTGTCGGGAAACACCAGTCTCCAAGCTCTTCGAATGAAAGAATTGGTAGTTCTTAAAGGAGCCTTTGGGTCGAGCAGGTCTGGCGCAGGGCACAGAGGCAGCTTACTTGGAGCTGGTGTACTTGGTGACGGCCTTGGTGCCCTCGGAGACGGCGTGCTTGGCCAGCTCGCCGGGCAGCAGGAGCCGCACGGCCGTCTGGATCTCCCGCGAGGTGATGGTGGAGCGCTTGTTGTAGTGCGCCAGGCGCGAGGCCTCGCCGGCGATGCGCTCGAAGATGTCGTTGACGAAGGAGTTCATGATGCCCATGGCCTTGGAGGAGATGCCCGTGTCGGGGTGCACCTGCTTCAGCACCTTGTACACGTAGATGGAGTAGCTCTCCTTGCGGCTCTTCTTGCGCTTCTTGTCGCCCTTCTTCTGCGTCTTGGTCACCGCCTTCTTGGAGCCCTTCTTGGGCGCGGGGGCGGACTTGGCCGGCTCGGGCATCGCAGTAAACCCACGTTGCGCTCACCCACCCACAGGTAGCGCTCACAAAGCACCGGGTAACACTGTCTCCCGCGTGAGCTCCTTTTATAGCGGCTGTGTTGTAATTACGGGTGAGGAAGCCCCACCTCCACCGGCCCCATGACTCATTGAAATCTGAGAAACAGTTGCGGGGGGGGAGGGGGTTGCCCGCACCGGGCAATGTGCGCTTTGGTCGGACGCCGCACGATGTGTATTGTCTTGGGGACAAAACGATTTGTGCAGACCCACGCGCGCGGCCCCCTGGCGTGTCCTGGGGAGCAAAGCGGTGGCATGTGGCGCAGAGAGGCAGCAATACCACGGGGGGTGCAGCGATGCGTAGTCCACCGGTGCAGGGCGATGGGAGCGTCGTCGGCGAGCGCGGCGATGTGTGTGTGTGTAGGGGAGGAGCGGAACGATGTGTGTGTTGTCGGGCTCAGGGCGCAGCGGATGTCAGGGGGGAGAAGAGGGAATGGAGTGTCCGTCGGGGAAGAGCCGTGTGTGTCGGGACGTAAGGGTGCTGTGGTTTTGGGGGCGCGGAGAGGTGTGTTTCGGGGAGGACGCAGAACGACGGTGGTTTCGGGGGACACACACAGAGCGATGGCTGTACCGTTCGCAGGGGAATATGTAGGTGGCGGGGCGCTGAGCGCTGTGTGTGTCCGTCGGCGCAGCGCGATGTGTTTCGGGCACGACGGGCGGGCGGGCGAGCGACGGCGCCGCAGGCCGATATATGTTTCGGGAGGCGGAGAGCGATGGGACTGTCGTACACAGGACGATGTGTTTGTGAGCCGGTGCCGAGCGATGGGAGAGTCTTCGGCGAGCGGAGCGATGCCCGTGTAGGGGAGGAGCGGAGCGATGTGTCATCGGTCGCAGAGCGATGTGTGCACTGTCGGCCGCTGAGCGATGTGTTTGTCGAGCAGAGCAGAGCGATGTCGGTGTCCGTCGGTGCAGAGCGCTGTGTGTGGTGTTGGGTTCAGGGCGTAGTGTGTGTTGGGGGGAGCAGAGATCTGTGTGCTTCGGGTTGTGCAGAGCGGCGTGTGTCGGGGCGTACGGGTAACGTGGTTTCGGGAGGCGCAGAGCGACCGCAATTTCGTATGGAGGATAATGTGTGCGTGGTGGGGCGCTGAATTGTGTGTGTGTCGTTGAGGAACGAAGTGGTGTGTTTCGGAGGAGGGAGGGCAGACGACACGCAGAGTGATGTGTGTTTCCGGAGGCGCTGAGCGATGGGACTGCGGTACACGGGGCGATGTGCGGGTCGAGGGGCGCAGAACGATGGAGGTGTCTTTGGGGTGCAGGACGATGGGTTTTTTTGAGGGGGCTCAGAGCGATGTGTGTATCGGTGAGGGGCAGAGCAATATGTGTTTCTGGTGTTTCTTCAGGGGCAGAGCGATGGGACTATCGTACGCGGAGCGATGTGTTTGTGAGCCGGTGCGGAGCGATGGGAGAGTCTTCGGGGAGCGGAGCGACGTGTGTGTAAGGGAGGAGCGGAGCGGTGCGTGTGTCACCGGGTGCAGAGCGATGTGTCTGTCCATCGGAGAACAGCGATGGGAGTGCCCGTCGGTGCAGAGCGCTGTGTGTGGTGGTGGGCTCGGGGCGTAGCGTCTGGTGGGGGGAGCCGAGCGCTGTGTATTTCGGGAGGTGCAGAGGGCTGTGTGTGTCGGGACTTAAGGGTACTGCGGTTTGGTGGGCGCAGAGAGATGTTTTTCGGGGAGGACGCAGAACGACGGTGGTTTCAGGGGGGACGTAGAGCGATGGTTGTGTCGTAGGCAGGGGAATGTGTGCGCGGCGGGGCCCTGAGCGATGTGTGTGACCGTCGGGGAGCGCAGCGATGTGTTTCGCTACAGGAGCAGTGTGCGGAGCGACGCCGCCGCGGGGCGATGTGTGTTTCGAGAGGTGCACAGCGATGGGACTGTGGTACGCGGGACGATGTGTGCGTTGTGGGGCCCAAAGCGATGGGAGTGTCTTCGGCGAGCGGAGCGATGCCTGTGGAGGAGAGAAGCGGAGCGATGTGTTTGTTCATCGTAGCAAAGCGCTGTGTGTGTTGTCAGGCTCAGGGCGTAGTAGATGTTAGGAAGGAGAAGAGCGAATGGAGTGTCCGTCGGTGCAGCGCCGTGTGGGTCGGGACGTAAGGGTACTGTGGTTTTGGGGGCGCGGAGAGGTGTGTTTCGGGGAGGACGCAGAACGACGGTGGTTTCGGGACACACACACAGAGCGATGGCTGTATCGTACGCAGGGCGTTGTGTTTGTGAGCCGGTGCAGAGCGGTGGGAGAGTCTTCGGGGAGCGATGCGTGTGTCGTCGGGCGCAGAGCGATGTGTCTGTCCATCGCAGCAGAGCGATGGGAGTGCCCGTCGGTGCAGAGCGCTGTGTGTGGTGGTGGGCTCGGGGCGTAGCGTCTGGTGGGGGGAGCCGAGCGCTCTGTGTTTCGGGAGGTGCGGAGTGCTGTGTTTCGGGACATAGGCGTAATGTGCTTTGGGGGGCACAGAGCGATGTGTTTCGGGAAGGACGCAGAGCGATGGTTGTTTGCGGGGGCACACACAGAGCGATGGCTGTATCGTACGCAGGAGAATATTGTTCGTGGCTGGGCGCTGAGAGATATGTGTGTCCGCCGGCACAGAGCGATGTGTATCGGGAAAGGGAGGTTATGAGGGGGCGCTGCCGCCGCGGGGCAATGTGTGTTTCGGGAAGGGCAGAGACGTGGCTGTGGTACGCGGGGCGATGTGTTTGCCAGCCGGTGCAGAGCGATGGGAGTGTCTTCGGGGAGCGGAGCGATGTGCGTGTCATCGGGTGAAGAGTGGTGTGTGGGTCGTCGGCGCGGAGCAATGTGTGTGTCGGACGCTGCACAGTGATGTTTGCATCGGGGAGTGAAAATCTAGTATGTTTTTCGGAGTACACCGTCTTTTTCTGGACCACAGTGCGATGCGTGTCGGGGACACCCTGTGTGTGTGTGTATTTGCATGTCATTTTATGGTAAACATGTCATGGAACGTTAGTGAAGGGTTTTTTCCAGAACAAAGCAGTGTACTGGAACACAACAGGGGGCTGTTGAGAGAAGCGGTCTCTAAGGTGACTATAATAAGCGCTCCTTGTTGGGACCCCCGGGCACTTGGAAGAGGACATCAGATCTTCTTCCGCCTGCTGCTTGACGACGTGGGGAGTGAGTGTGTTGTGCACTTCACGTAGATCATCTTCCGCCAGTTTCATTTCGCATTTCTTCAGTCGAGCTTGCGCAAGCCGTGACACCACAGGGCTGGGATCACTTACCTACTCGTGGATTTCCGTGTTCCTGTTTGCCGAGCACGGCGCTGCCCTGCTGCTCGCCCTGCCCAAGGCTCACTCGGCAGTGGGACCCACCCCCCACTCAGCCTAGGTAAGACGAGATGGTCGCGAAGGTTCCCGCTGTGCCCGTCGTAAAGCCGCGGTTCGTTCCTCTCTGGCCCCAGCCTTGCGCCCCGCTGCGCTCTGCTTCCGACCGCGCTCCCGGCTCCTCTCCTGGCCTGGCCTTGTGACTGAGACGTTAATTACAAACACATTTCTGTAATGAATTTGTCTTTGTCTTATCTGGCTATTCCTTTGTGGAAACATACATGTTAGAGATTCAATTACCTTCTGTTTCTTGCACCGCTGCCGGCAGCCCTTGAGCGGAGGGGGAAGGCTCATACTCACGAGCCCCAAATTAACCCTTACCGGGTCTCAGAGGTAAGTGCGGAAACAGAGGGATTGCGCACACTCCCAGCCCTGTCGCGGAGGAGCTCCGAGCCCTGCCAAGACGCTGCGTCCCACCTTGCCCGCCCTGCTTCTCCTCTCGCTACTGAGGCTCTGTCTTGGCTGGCTGTTGAGGGAAAAGCGTGGAAGTTTTCTTCCAAGTGTGGGAACTGCTGAAGTAAAATCCGTGTTTTATCCCGAATGGAAGTATTAGACTCCTCCCCAGACTCTCCCGTCTCTCCGTTCGCTGGCGCCCAGACTTGCGGCGGAGCTCACTCATATGGAAATATCCACGAGTGGAGAAATCGGAGAGGAGAGCCTGCGGCGGCCAGGCTCAGGGCTGAGTCACAGCATAGCACTGACTGGCCCCCTACTTTATAGAATACCGCCGCCCCCTTTCAATTTCCCCACTCTGGTTCCCCCACGATTTCCTCGAGCTTTAGGCCGGCACGCTCCATCTCCTCTCCGTGGATCCCAGCCCCGGTCACACACACGGCCGTGGGAGGGATCGGCGTCTGGGGCGAGAGGGTGGCTCCGGCAGAGCCCGCCGCGAAGGGGCGGCGCGGAGCCCTTGGCGCCCCCTCGCTCCCTGCGGCACGGGGCAGCCTGCATAGGCAGCGCTCGGGGCAGCCCGGCGCTGCGCCCTTCAGCAGGCCAAACTCTCCTCGCAGTTTACACAAGAGGCAGGTTATCAGGGAGGAGCACACACCCCACACCCCCTTTCCGTAAGTAGCACATACTCACGTGCTCAGATTTGGCAGGGAAGCAACCCTTTGCCTAATTAGGAGCTACTCATTAGTTTTCACTAGTTGATTTTCTGTGTTATCCTTAGCTGCCCAAGAACAGCTTCACACGGCCCTTTCAGAGCGGAAAACGGTGAGAATATCTTGGCGTGAGGTGGGGATAAAGTTCCTTTTCTCAGTGGTGGGATAAAGTGCCTTCTCTCCTCAAAACTATGGCAACCATCACTGACATAAACAAATACTTTACCAAACAACTTAACACTTTCCCTTGCATACGATCTGTGCCCTTATAAAGTCACATGGCTCCAGGATTCTTTATTTTTTTTTCTTGAGATGAAGAGAATTTAAATTAAAACCCTCTTCTCGCTGGATTTTTGCAGACATATGTCACCTCTCTGCCATTTATTGCCTGCCAAAGTCTTCTCCCTAATAGACTCTGGTGTATATTGCATATTGCCTGGGAGAGAAAGCTAAGTGCCATGGAAAAAGATGGAATCAGCATCAGAAGGCGCAGTAAAAATCAATCGATCAATCAATCAATCCTAGGCAGTATAAATCAGTTTTGCTTTGGGAGTTGCTTATCAAACTTCACCCGGCAGCCACAAGCGTAAGGAAACAAAAACATTCGAGTCACAAAGGTTAGTTTGATGTCTTTCTAGACACGAACTAAATTTTATGGAGAGCTGAAACCGAGTAAGCTGAGCTCATTGGTCAGGGTGGATCTACCAACCTGATGTCAAAGGAAAGGGGAACGTATCTAAGATAAAGAAAAAAATTTGCACATCTGAAGGCAGGGGCTTTAGCACCCTTTTGTTCTTGCAAAGCACTGTCTTTCCCGCAGGAACAGCCCACAGAGATTCGGCCAGCCGGTACCTCTCCTAGCGTTTTGTGTGCTTTCAGATCTAATGGAAGAATTGATTCCCTGAGCACAGACTGACATTTGGAAGTTCTGGGCACCTGTTCCACACGATGGAAAATCCGACCCTGCGCCGGCAATGTAGAGCAAAAATGCTTTATTCGTCACATCAGCTACGTACAGGCAGATTTCATTGCAGCTCTGCTCGTACTTCTGCATCCAATCGGACTTTGTTCCCATAAGGAAAGCATGCTTCTTGTTACTAGGACCTTCTTTCTTCCTTTCCCTTTCAGACTTGAAGGTGACTTGTTTGAGGATTTCTCGATACCTTACCCTCCACCTCTTGGCTTTGGGATTGCATTTACGCTCAGGCTTTACCTTACATGCTGTGCCTGTGCATGTCTGGCTCCACTGGCTGCGCATTCCTGACTCGACCTCGTCCCAGCCTTGTCCACGCAGACTTGCCCGGTGATCCAGGGCTGTGGCTGTCCCCAGTCACTGCCACCATCCCTGCCCCACTTGCCATGTGTGGGCCCTGTCTGTCCAGCCATCCCCTTTGTCTCCCAGCTCACCTGCCCTTGTGGGGCAGCCCCCTCCTGCTGCTCCCTCACAAACTTTGTTGAACTTGTTTGTCCACCGAGGAAGGTATTTACTGGAGTCAAATTAGACTTAATACAGAATCTCCTCCCCTTTCAAATAGCCATCATTTATCCATCTGCCTCCATCTAGTGTGTTAGTGATGGTAGCACAGATATGAGGACTGAAGTAAAAATTCAGCCACTTCCAAGCAGTTTCTGAGACATCAGCCTTCACTGTTGGTCCTGCATGGTTCACTTTTTCTAGCTCAATATGCCATCACCTTCTGTTCAGCAGATGTCCTGATTTGTGGCACTGAATTGTGGTTTTGAGCTGTAGCAACTCAGCCAAGGAATGTGCTGAACATTGCTATGGTTGGCCTAGACAAACAGGAGAAGCTTGTGGTGGGTATTTTTAAACACCAGAGAAGACAGACTATTTCTTTGTCCAACTGAACAGTTGCCCAAACCACCACATTACCACACTCACTACCTTGCTTCAGTTGCCTGTGTGCAGTCAGGCAAAAAAGGAGAGTGCTAGACGCAGAGGCGACATAGTGATGCAAATGCATAATATCCTGAGGAGTCAAAGACATCCTTGGGAACCTGTGAATCAAGGGTGAGCTTCATTGACCACCTGCCTCCAGTATACCCAAGTGATAGTTGGCAGTATCCTGTAGCGAACTGGATGCTGCTGGTGGCCCCACATTTTGCTTTGCAGTGGTCCTACTGACAGATGAGGCAGCCAGGGTACTCATGAGCCAGGTTAAAAGAAATTTTGCTGATCTCATTCTGTGAATGAGATTCACTTATTCTGTGAATACTGGGCTGCATGTGGAGCAACCTTGTCAGGGAAGATTTCAGAATAATCTGCAAGGCCCATAACACTTTTTTTGAGGAGAGGGAAGGAGGAAACAGCAGTTAGGGACTGTAGCAAACAATTTAAGTAGCTCCTGGAAGCAAAAAGCCCACTATGACTTCCTGGGTATCACCTGGGAGGAGAGGAGCACAAGCTCTTTCTGAAATGCGAAGGTCTTCCCAACCTCAAAATATCTGGGAAGGAGCCAAGGATATTAGCTTGCCAGGGTCTCAGCTTTCTTCTCAGTGCTCACCTGCAATGCTCTGCTGCTCAATTATCACAGCCTACAGTGGAAGGAAGAGTAGCTTAGATGTCTTCCACATCCTGAAGTACTGCAGCTGATTGCACTTTTGCCGTCTTTGTGCTACTGCTTTCCACCATCGACCATGCGTCTTCTGAGCCAAGGCACCAGGCAGCTAGGAAATGATTGCTCAGCCACTCACTCTCTTCCTGCGCTGCCTGCGGCTTGTAGGAGACTGTACAGGACAGTTCAGTTCTGCAACAAGGGGTACCATTATATGTTGGTCACTTCTTATTTCACCCTGACAAAAACCAGACCCACATTGATGCAGGGGCCAGGCAGAAGTCAAAACTCTTGAAACGCAAATAAAAACTTGGCTATGTGGCACAGCACCTTTGTTGGGGCTGTCTGTGGAGCGGATGGCCCAGGAAAGAGAGTGCCGCCTCCTTACCCAGCGTAACCTGCAGTGGGAAGGAGCTGCTGCTCCCCAATGCACAGGGCAGGCAACATCAGTCCAGACATGCTGCACTGGGAGATCCCAGATGACATGCACAAAGTGTGCAGCAGCAAAGGAAACGCCACATCATGTAGCATTGAAATCTGTTATTTTGCATGTCCATGTTCCCCTCAAAAGGTCTTGAACATTTTCCTGAACAATTAGAAATATTCAAATTAGTGATATCCAGAGTTTCTGTTCTATACAACCTTCTGGTCTCCAGCTTGTGCACACATTTTCCAGACACATCATATTTTGCATATCCTGTGACCCTCCCTGCTTGTTAAAGAATAGGTTAAGCAGAAAGGAAGAGTGATGGCTGGCTACCTTCTCTCTGCCTGAATTCACATTCCCTATTGGTAAAATTATGCTTTTTATTAAACAATTATTATTCACATATAAATTCATCCAGTACAGTAACATTTTCATACATATTATATTTATATCCCATTGAAACATTAAATGCTAATCAAGAAACTTGATGATTTCACTAATTGATTGCTTGATGGATATGAACCAATTCTTGGAATTATCCCTTTACTGAGCTTGGAAGTGTCCTGGTTTGAGGTAAAACAGGACCAATTTTGTTCAGTAACTTTACTTTCTTACCTAGGCCTCTTCTAACTGCTGAAACTAACAGCATGTTGTGCAGAAAAGCGTTCACTCTCAGAGCGATAAGACCCATGTTTATAGTTGATGCCAAGGAATGATATGCACAGAAGCTCTTGCTTGTACTTATTGCCGTAACACCCAAGGCCAGCCAACTTTGTTACTTGCCCCATTGGAGGGTCGGAAGCGGAAAAGCGTAGAGGGGTCACCCCTGTGGGGAGGAGCGGACAGGACAGGTGACCCAAAACTGACCAACAGGGTATTCCATCCCATCTGCCTCATGCTTAGTAGAAAAGCTGAGGGATCAAAGGGTCAGCCCTCTTTCTTCAATGGCCGACATCCAAGGAGAACTCTGTCTCTGCGTCTGCCTTTGCTCCTGATCCTGAATCCAGATCCGGAATCCAGTTCCAGTTTATCACAAAGTCCAGTCTGGGACTTCCCCAGCACCTGCTGGTGACATGACTGTCATCCTGGGAGCTTGATACGGTTTTGTATATATTTCATTATTTTCTTTTTATTATTTTATTATCAATATTTCATTAAAGTAGTTTAGTTCATTCTAAACTCTTAAGTCTCTTTTTCTCTCTCTCTCTTGCCTCTCTTCAGGAGTGGAGCAGGAGAGAGAGAGCATCTGTCGTTCCACTGGATTGGGCCAATCTGGCCCAAACCACGACAGGAAGTTACTGAAAACTATGCTGTCTGGAATGATCAAGGAGCTATTTCTCTCTTGCTTTGAACCAAAATAAAACGTTTTCAAAAATCTGAATATTTTTGCAAGGAGATAATTTTAAGAAAAATGAACAAAGCTGTACCTATACATCCCCTTCTAATTAAATTTTCTTCCTAATGCCTACCGTACCTCTAGTTGTGGATTTCTTATTTTAAGAGATTAATGATCTATCTGGGGATTTAAAATCTATATGAATACAAAAACCTTTCATCACAGGGAAGAGTCCTTTGCTGGAGACTGAATAGTATGCCGTTGTAACCCCTTCCCTCATGAGTCATGAGGTTTCCTTGCTGATGTAACAATGTGTTACGATGCAGAACATCATGACAAATCAGTTTTCTAATAAACCACATCATCCATGGACAAAAGATATCTCCCAAATCATCCAAAGTCTGCAATTGCATCAAGGGCAGATTTGAATTGCCTTCAGTGACTCTGTGGCTTCATTTATGTTTCTTATGTACCTGGAGCATCCATAAGTCAGAATGAATTTAACTGGATCACATATATAAAGTACGAATGCTCAGCAGCACAGACATCAGGAAGAGCTATTTGCTTAAGCAAATATTGAAGATGCTGTGCAGCCTTATGCAGCCCAAGGTGAAAAACATGTTAATGGGGCTTCCCACCTATAGGCTCAATGCATGAACTTGATCATCCTGTTTGAAATATACCTATGTATACTGCAGTCCTGCCTCCTCAGCTGCATCTGTGAGATGGGTACCTCCATATATCCTCCTGTGCAAACAGTAAAAGTGCAGCACAGTCATAGTTCACTTAATGGGATGAATCACAAGATTGGAATGCTGCCAATTCATGGCTATTAACAGTTCAGAAGGGACAAGCAAGGAAGTGGTGGGGGGTGCCTTCAATGTAAAGAAATGAATCGATTGCACAGAGTTGTCTGTAAAAACCAGTGATTAACACTTGAGAGTTTATGGCTAAATATTAGAGGCCAAGCCAACAAAGGAAAGCTAATGGTAGGTATTTACTACAGGCCGCCTGCTCAACGGGAGGATGTTGATGAAGCTTTCTTACTGCAGCTAGAGGAAGCATCATGCTCGCAGGCCCTGATCCTGCTGGTAGACTTCAATCAACCTGACAACTGCTGGAAAAACAGCACAGCAAGCTGTAAGTGGTCCAGCAGATTCCTGAAGCATGTCGAGGATAATTTTTCAATCCAGACGAAAGACAACCCAACCCGAGGAGGAGCACTACTGGACCTGTTGCCTACCAACACAAATAAATGAACCGGGGACGTCAAGATTGGTGGCAGCCGGGGCTGCAGCCTGGGTCCAGGCGTATCACCAACTTGAGGGATATGGGCCAAGCAAAAAGTAAAGTCAGGACCTTGAATTTTAGTAAAGTGGACTTTCAGATGTTTAAGAAACTAGTGGATGGGTGCGGCAGATGCACCCGCCCCGACAAAGCCCTGAGAAAGCTCTGATAAAGGCCTAATAAATACCTGGCAAAAGCCCATGAAAACTTCCCACTACAGTTTTTGTTCTGGCCCACACGGTGGTGGCCAGCACATATGCATTTTGCTCGAAAGGTGAGGAAGTTGGGGCCTTCAGGCAATGTAAGAGCTACATGATTCGAATATGATATAAACAGGGCCCCCTCGAGAGAGCCATTTAGAGATGGGCCTCCTTAGAGTAGCAGGTCTGCTGTCAGGGACTCTCCCTGTGGGCTGGGACACCATTCCACGGTTCATCTCCTGTACACACAGGAGTGTACACACTCTCAGTGCATGATTGTGTATGTCTTGAATCATCATTTCTAAAGCTTAAGAAGTCTTGCAGTACTAATTTCCTCATGCATTCTAAACCTGTGATTTACTAATGTTGTTGGAGTGTTAAACGATTTCGGTACACCTCATTTCCAGTTCTCTGCTAAACAATTTTGCTTAGAATAAAGTCTATTTTCAGTTTATCACCTGTCTAAAGTTGATTTAGTGAGTGTCTGCGACATTAAATTGACGTAGTTGGCAGGATAATGTCGATAGAGGAATTATTACGGCGGCACGGTTGTAGTTCTCCCCCAGGTACCCCCTGGGTGAAGGAGAAGTGGTTTGACCCAGAGGCGGTCGTGAAAAGAGCAGAAGAATGCCGCAGAAATAACCGAGATGGCAGAGATAAAGGGACTATGCGTGCCATCCTGGGTGTCTGTTTAATTCAAGCGCAAGCTCATTATAATTATTCCGGAATGTTAGAGAAAGATAATTTAAAGAAGCACTTAGAAATAGATTATTTAAAAACGGAATTGAAAAGTGAAAGAGAGCGGACACGTCTGTTAGAACGAAAAATTGAGATCACACTAACACAAGCGGAAAGACTTGTCCAAATCCGAAAATTAATTGCGGGCGCAGATGCCGAGGATGGGAATGCAGACATATGGGGAGACTCTGATGAAACTAGTTCTGAGGACACGGAGGAATTGGAGGAAAAGGATGAGCGACCTCTTATTAAAATAGAGACTCACGGGTCCGCGCGGCGGGAATTCCCGCACCACCCTCCGTACCACCCCCTGGCGGGACCCGAGCTCCGCGAATTGCGAGCGAAATTTGCGCGAAAACCTGGAGAGACGGAAACGGAGTACTTGCAGAGAGCTGCTTTAACCGGGGGGGGAGGGGATCGGATATCGTTGAGTGGTGACGAGGCTGGGGGTGCGGACCCCAAAGAGAGGGGAGAGCTTATTACTCTCCGGGTAAAAGAATTGTCGGAGCTAGCGGAAGGAGTGCACAAAGCCGCTTGTATTCAAGCGATGTACGAAAGAAGGCAGCAAAGGATACCGATGGATGCACGGATGGTCCCCAGCCACCTTAAACCTCTTATGAGGGGATTGCCTTGAAAACAGATGTTCAGTCCCTGAGAGAAAGGATTCAGAGACCCGTTGAGCGCAATGGGCAAAACCCTCAGAACGGCCGCCCCCCCTCCCCGCACGTTTTGACTTGGGCGGAGACGCTACACAATATAGTGATTTATGAGCGCGATTTAGAAAGAAATAGCTTTTGGCGAGAAGTATTAGCGCTAGGGGTACCCCGAACAATGCTGCGCGGACAGTCCACCGTTCATATCCAGAAACCGGTGGAATCGCTAGAGGGGAAAAGTAGGGAACAAAAGGGCCGGCATCCTTGCCTCCTCAGGAAGGGAAAAGTAACCCTTTCGCGTCCCTGCAAAGGGAACTGAACGAGTCAAAAAACCTAGAAGCGGCGGCTGGGGGGGTTCGGGCCGCCCACTCCACATTGTGAATTCCTGCCAAAGGTCCGCTGACAGGGAACCTTATGTACATATCCCCTTGGGCCGAAAGCAAATAAGTTTAGATTTTTTTAATTGATATAGGGGCCCAAATAAGTGTTTTAAATAAGCAATACTCCACTGAGTTAGGGATTAAACCATCGAGAAAGCTATAAACATAGTAAGTGTGACAGGTGCAACAGAAAAATGTCCCATCAGCTGTTGGCATCACCACCAGAGAACAGACAGTACAAGCGCTAGGAAGGTGGTTTAGCATTTTACCCCTTCCCGAGGACATTCAAAGTGACAATAGGTCGTGTTTCACAGCAACAGTGGTATGACTGTGTATGGGGAGAAGGTATCAAATGAATGTTTCACACATCAGATTACCCCCAGTCTAACGGTATAGCTGAGTGAACCAATGGTTTGGTTAAAAGACATGCCAATGTCTCATGCCATAACTGGGACATACGATTGCCACAAGCAGTCTTTATTGTTAATAACCAGTGGGGATATTATGGAAGCCCAAAGATTCAAGCATTTTGTCCTGCGGGAACATTGATCAGCGACACCCCTATACCTGATGATCAAAAGGGCCAGTTCCCATTGAGGGCATGCGTAGGCCAACCTGTCATGCTGGAACTACCTTCTGTTGGCATTGTACCCATGACCCTGGCAAAAGCAAGAGGCTTATATGCCTGGGAAGCCCTGGATGGGAACAGAAAAACCTACCATGTTAGCACTCGGTAGATAATCCCTGACATCTAACCCCAAAGCCCCGTTTCAAAGCCCGAGGCCAGTTCTGTGTTTTCTTACAGGACATGGAAAAATGGACCGCCTTGGTGCTTATACTGGTGATGGTGACAGTGACCAATGGAAACAACCAGGACCTCGATGACAATACGGTAGCAAAAATGATAGCGAGATTTGTCCANAACTGGGACATACGATTGCCACAAGCAGTCTTTATTGTTAATAACCAGTGGGGATATTATGGAAGCCCAAAGATTCAAGCATTTTGTCCTGCGGGAACATTGATCAGCGACACCCCTATACCTGATGATCAAAAGGGCCAGTTCCCATTGAGGGCATGCGTAGGCCAACCTGTCATGCTGGAACTACCTTCTGTTGGCATTGTACCCATGACCCTGGCAAAAGCAAGAGGCTTATATGCCTGGGAAGCCCTGGATGGGAACAGAAAAACCTACCATGTTAGCACTCGGTAGATAATCCCTGACATCTAACCCCAAAGCCCCGTTTCAAAGCCCGAGGCCAGTTCTGTGTTTTCTTACAGGACATGGAAAAATGGACCGCCTTGGTGCTTATACTGGTGATGGTGACAGTGACCAATGGAAACAACCAGGACCTCGATGACAATACGGTAGCAAAAATGATAGCGAGATTTGTCCACTGTAACAGTTTGTCTACCCACACCCAAATCAGCAGGAAATCCCTTGCCAATCTTTGTGCAGGATGTTAACATATCTCTGGTTCTTGAGCTTACATGGAAACAGTATAATAGCTATACCTGGAAGAGCGAGGGATCCGGAAGATACATAGTTAACTGGTTATCCGACATGATAAATACTATTTCTGTATGGGACGCAAACTGTAATTACACTTTCCTGTCCATCAATGCGGCCACGGGGTGGATTGTAAAGGGTATTGAACCATGCTTCAATATTCTATGGGGAACTATTGAATATAATACTCGATGGAGCACTGATGATCACTCTCCACAATATACAAAATCATTAAATGCCTCATGGTGCATTAAACACCCTGAAAGGGATAATAATGAGTGTCTCAGCGCATGTAATCAAAGCTCGTTCGATTGTCCTCTCAACTGCATGTGGGCTAGATACGTCTATATGCTTAGTTGGGACAGGGAAAAGGATAAGATACCTCCAGAGGGGAAATCTCCTCTCTGGGACTGCCAAGTAGAAATCAGATGCAAAAACATTGATAAGATGCCATTGCTATGGTTGTACCGTCCTGTTAAGAAAGCTCAGGACTCTTTGTGGAGTAACACCAGTTACTCACAACGCTCTGTCTTAGATTGTAGTAAGAAAAGCTATTATCCTCCTCTTACTTCCATGCCAGGTTCATGCACTGTCCATGCACCCCCCAAACTTAGTATGGGAATGCTCTGATAGCCACCTATATTCCTGATTATATTCAACTATGCCTGGGCTGGCCTGTACACTGGCCATGCTTTCCCTCTGCCCCATTTATCTTGAAGGGCCCATGCCACGCAAGTGATGGGATTGTAGACCAAGTGATTTACAGAAGGGATGGCAAGAAGCCCCAACATGAATTGGGTGGTGGATGGAATCATTATTTGGAGTAGGAATTGCCCTAGTACAAAACCTACAAGCCATTTTTGAAATAGGCTTACAACTATCAACTTCAGCCAATGCCACGTCTGATAGTCTGGAGCTTTTAAATTAACAATTACAACATACTATTAAGATGACCACTCAAACCCAAGCTGCATTAGACTTGATGCTGTTAAAGAAGAAAGGTGTATGTGGAGTTCTGAATCTGTCGGCAGATGAGTGCTGGGTCTGCATCCCAAACACATAAATGCTGCTTCAAGGCCAGATCAACAAGATGAAGAAAGTAGCCAGAGATTCAGAAGCGATTGTTGCTGAACTAAGAACAAACTGGTTGGGGAAAGTTTTTGACATGTTTAGATTTTCTCTTTCTGGGTGGTTAATCAGCCTCCTTCAGTCTTTTATAATGACTGTAGTTATGATAGTTATAATCTGTATTATGATAAATTGTATTAAGCATGCGACAGTACAATCTGTGTCGGTTGTGAAATATACTCCCTTAGAACCTGTTCATGTAATTGATATCCCATTATAACAATAAAACAATTGAGAAATGATTATCCACAGTGAGCATCAAGACTCAGCAAAACTGCACTGCCTTTTAACTCTGGAGGCCAGAGGTGACGGTACCACCACTCCACAGAACCCAGGCAAATTGTGATTGTGGTCAAGGGGTGGATTGTGTGGCAGATGCGCATGCCCTGATAAAGCCCTGACAAAGATCTGCTAAAGACCTAACAAAAACATGCCAAAAGCCCATGAAAACACAGTTCTTGTTACTCTGGAGGATGAATTTGGCAAGGGATGTGAAGAATAATAACAACTTACGCAGGTATGTTTATCAGAAAGGGAAGATTAAAGAAAATGAACCCCTCGATAAATAAGACAGGAGAACTAGTGACAATCGACATGGAGAAAGCTGAGGTACTTAAATTTTTTGCTTTAGTTGTCACTGGCAATCTCTCCACTCACATCTCTCAAATACTTAACCTCAAGGCAGGGACTAGGGGAAAAAAGTCCCGCCCATCGTAGGAGAAGGTCATATTTGAGACATCTGAGGAACATGAACCTACATTAGTCCATTTATAAATTGAGACCACAACGGA
>VYXH01007017.1:78291-139373 GCA_013397275.1 Burhinus bistriatus | reverse complement strand
TTTTGTTTTTTTTTTTTTTCCCCTATTTATCCATATTTCTGCTCCTGGACAAAACGAATGATCCGCTGATCAGCTTCCAAAATGCAGCAGGACTTAGAAACTCATAGTTCTTATCCCGAATCTGTCTGTAACATCTGCCCAATTTAAGTTTTCAATGTCTAACTCACATAAAGGACAAAGACGAGATAGCACTCATCTTAATAGTCTAGCAAGTGGAGGATGAGATCAAGTACAGAAAAAACAAATTAGGGGTCATCTGTTCTAGCTATATGCATCCAGTACTTATTAGGATCTAGTGACTGGGAGATAATCTCCTTTTATAACCACTAGAGCTCTCTTCATTTTTAGAAAGCAATCAATGTGATGCAGTTTAGATGATCGCCTTTGAATTAATGCAAATTGCTCCTTTGGAAGTAGGGCTTTTTTTCACTATGATTTCTAAAGAGAGGTGTAGGGGTCTAGCTTGTGTTTAGAAATCCAAGTGCATAACAAGGGACAATGTATTTCAATTCTAGGTTTTCTTTCTTCTCTGCCTTATTTGAAACTGAGAGAGGACATCTATCCCATGTCACAGATGATCTATTCAGCAATAGTATCTAAGGTACAACGAGGTAAATGTCTTCTAATGAAGCTATGAAACTTTTCTTTAAAGAAAGGAACACAAACTAGGTAAATTTGGAGTGGTCTTACTGGGGAAAGTATGAGTGATCTTACAGTGTGATAGTTTAGGTAACAACCAGAAGAAGATCTGGACCCCTTCCCTGGTTTTACTGTTGTACATATAATCCAGTGAACCAGCTTCAAGAAAAGCAATAGTTTAAAAAATATTTGGTTGAGATCTCTGTTCCGAAGATGGCAATAGAAATATATCCTCCTATTTCTGCTATTCCACATGACTAGTGATTGCTCTAACCAATGAGTTATTGTGTTTAATGAAGGCCTCAGCCATATTTTTTCAGGAGTCTAGGAAAGGAATCTGACCCAAGAATACAGGCAGATGCATCCTCCCTCTTCCGCACAATTAGGAACCTACTTCTGTAAGAAGGTAGAGAATAAGTCCTTCCCTTCCCCTCAACAATTTATTGTCACCAACTTTCCATTGCTTAACTTCTTAATCATTCCTCTGAAATAGACACAGAAGTTTTCTAGGATATAAGTTGGTACTGTGGAGAAGTATTGAGAAGTACCCCAAGAGACTATGGCATTAAGTCCTGAAGAGACAATGAACTTGCTTGCGTTTTTCCACCACACCCAGTTACCAGTGTACACAGGAATTGTTAGAACCTTAATTTCTCCTTGTACAGATGAGCATTCATCAAGTAGCTTACTACTTGAGCAGCATACAATTTGGGCAGCAGATCTCATGAAGTGAAAATATGCCCAAGAATTAGGCACTGCCATGTCTAAAACCTTTTGTGGAGTTAACCTAAGTCATTTGAAACTGCTTTGATAAGTTGTCTCTATGAGGAGAAACACCTTGCAGTTTAACGAGGTATCAAGGGAGGCAGGAAGATTAATTTATTTTTTTCCAAAAAAGTCCAAAGTACAATTGAGGAAAGGGTGGGAGGTCTTTCAACCATATTTTATTTATGGCTTTCATCAAAAAGCAATTCTATATATCAAAGGGTCATGCCTCAAAGCACAAGTAAAAATTTCATTAACAGGGCTTGCTGTAATGTCTATTAAGATCTGCATCATGCAGAAGAGAAGGAAATAGAAAAGGTTCAAACAGAGGCTAAAGAAAAACAGATTTTACTCTGGCTAAGAATACACAAAGATACTACTTTAAGTTACCTTTCTGAGACATGGTTTGATAAATTTGTTTTAAACAAATACATCCATAAAGTCTGAACAGTTTAATTTATGACTACTCAAATAAAACATTCTAATATACCAGCCTCTCCTTGCAAGTTTCAAGGTTACCTACAACAGATTAGAGCTGTCAAGCCTCATGGTGCTTATTATATAGTGTTCCTGTTAAGGTTTCTATGAAACCATTAGCCTTTTCCTTTGACATTTCCTGTTCTGCATGGCTGAATGTGTTTATAAACCACATATTGCTTTGAAGGTAGTCTAAGTAGCGTTCAGGTTAAATTAGTTGCTAACAAGTTACACTTATTGAATTGCCTTTGTTTACACCACAAAAGAATATTGTTATCCTTGGTGGTTTCAACAGTTTCCTTTCAAGTAGCTCGTGTATAAGCATATTAATTATTTTCTTCTTAATAAGAACATTGAGAAATTGTGTTCTGGATGCTAATAATGTAGTTAATGAATTAGTTCTTACATGTTAGTGAAGTATGTCATAAAATTAGTTTAAATATTTGTTTCATTGAGTAGGGAAACAATACAATCATTTCAAGGCATATTTTGCTTAACTTCTGTAAGAAGATATCTGTAAGGATAGAAATAAATTTCTGCTCAGTATTTTGCGAAGAATGGAATAAAGTAAACAATGAGAAAAAGAAATGTGGAAAAAATAGCTAGGAAAAAAGCCTGAACAAAACAATAAGACCATTAATACATACTATACTTTTATAGAATTATATCCACTACTATTTTTAAGCTCATGTTTACAGTTGTCTCATTTATACTCTTTTCTTGGCTGAATATTTTTATGACTTTTCCCTTTTACAACTAATGAAACCTTTAAAGCCAGGAGAATCATGTAACTGTTATATTAATTTTTTGAAAAATAAAAATAAGCTTAAGAATTTTCCACAGATCGACTACTATAACTGTAACACTTAAATTCAATAACTATGTAAATTCCATCAACAGAATTTATGCTCCTAAGGTAGACAGAATATCCCAGTGCAGATCCTCAACTGCTGTAAACTGAATTTCACCATTTCATAGCCTGATGGTAATTTACTTGAACCAGGCATCAGACCCCTCCTTGGTTAATTTCCCTGAGACAGAAACATATGATCTGGTTTGCAGTATAATGAAAATATGGAGATAATATTGTTAAGCATTTAAATGACTTGTTCTCAATGGCAACTGTCTACTAAATGGGTTGTTAATATAGTAAATGAAAAACAGTGTATTTGTTGCTTTCATAAAGCTTTATGCTACGTGCAGTACTTTTGGATAACTTTTATAACCCCCCACATATTTGCAAGAGGCCAATTGGCTGATGTTAAAAGAATACATAAATTTTCTACATTGCTTCCCCCAGAGTATATGGCAAGAGTTCAATATTTGCAGCTGACTCTATTTAGTAGACAATAATTTAGTGTGGAAAATTACACAATGCATACAGGTTGACACAGTTTAACATAATTGACAGTTTGCTGAGGGACATCCCGGATGAATTAGCTTGCACAGGGAATAGCTGTCTCTCTCAAGGTTAGACTAAGGGAACCTATGAAAACATGATATGCAAAGGTACAGCAACTTTGTAGAGACATTACCTCGCTCTTGACCTCATTGCAATAAATACGGAGCCTCCTATATTCACTCTCTGGGCACTTAAGTAGCATAAAAATACAAACAACAAAATGTAAATGTTCTTTTTATTGGGATATAAAGCTATACTGTGAGATATTAAAGCACTCCTAACATTTGTAATGTTTCTAAAATGCTAAAGTATTATTCAGAATTTGACAGCTATATAGTGCAGCAAATGCAAGAACTGAAAAACACATAGCACCTCTTGTTCTACATTTATCTTAATAATATATGTACACTGTTCATATATGAACCTTACTGCAGTAATATTTTTGTGTCTTTTGAAAGTGCGTAAAAAAGGTGAAAAGAAACACAAAAAACTGAGAAACATAGAAATGTTATAATTTTGAAATATTTTGCTGTACTTTATCTGTTTCTGAGGAGGCAAGGATGTTTAACAAGGTCCAAGGTTTAACAGCAGTCTACAGAGAAACCAGCTGTTACAGGGAATAGGTCAGGAATTATTTAATTGGATTATGTTTTTACAGAAATATTTAGCCTGAGATGTGTGATAACTACATAAATATTAGGTATGGATTAATGGAAAGTTTTAACTTTTTGTTTGTTTTATTTTTTTAATAATATTTCTAATTTCAGAATGCTCAGGATGAAATTTCAAATATTTATAAAAAAAATAGAAAAGGAAGGAATTAACTTGAAAGTTTCAACTACAAGCTGAATCAAGCCCCTTACTAGAAGTTCCTTTATTTCAAGGGAAAAATAATATATCTCAAAATCTGTCTTCTCTGAACAGGACAACAGTATTTCAAGAAAGGTAAAAGATGTTATTGAAAAAGATTTCATTTAGAATTGGTTGCTTGTTTTGAAATTGAAAGTTATCTGGAATGTTTGAACACATCTTGTCTAAATATAACCAATTTTAAAAATTACCTTAAGAAAGACAAAGGAAGTGAAAAAAAATTTGGGGGAATTTAGGTGACTGCTCATAAACTTTGGATAATTAAATACTTAAGTAGTTTTAAAAAGTATTTGTCTGAAATATAATTTAGGATCTATTTTTTTCACTACTGGTTGATATGGCACATAATGTCAGGGATCAGACCCATAATTAAAATTCTTAAGCAGGGCTTAAATGGAAGATGGACATTCCCAAAAGAGATAATGCACAAAAAAATAAACATTCGAAAGCTACGTCTATGCCTTCTTTATGAGTTCAACACAAATCACACAGAATTAAATGTTCAGTCTTCTGAAGTGAATTGCACAACTTCTATAGATATCAGTAAGACCAGAACTTCACTGCTGCACTATAGTGAATAGTCAGTTTGACATTTGTACTTAAAGCCTTGATGTAGCTACCAGAATGTGCCAGTGTAATTGGATGACCTGAAAAAAAAAGTAAATTAAATCACACATATGATGGCTTGTATTTTGGACCAACAATGTCCTTGTGCTTTCACTATACCATAGTGTTTAAATCAGTTCTTGTGAATCCTTTTCTGGATGTATTTTTCACAAAGTAGCAACAAAGGTTTCATTACCACAGTAATAAAAACTTATTTAATAACTCAAAATCTACCTACTTGGAAAACCAATTTTCTAATGGACAAAAAAGCATATATTTAACCACTGCCACCAGAGAACCTTCAAAACTCAAAAATAATTATGAATAAAAATACTTATATGTACATGTCAGAGTTGTGTTTCTGGTGTAAAAGAGAGAAATAATACAACGTATTTTAAATATATGAAAATATGTTATGTGCGAAGTTAAACTGTTGAATTTCAGAGACATAAATTTTCAGTACATGTAATGGGATTAGCAAATCATTTAGGAAGTGCTTTTGTGAATTTGTGTGTGTGTGTACAGGGAAAATTAAAGTGATCTGATTTCCAAAGTCTTTTGGTCAGAAGAACTATGGAGAACTGAGGATTACACATCCTCCAAAGATCCCTTCTAACCTAAATTGTTTTTTAAATCTATGATTCTATGAAAAGAATGCAGTCTTAAGTAAAATAAACATTTAATAGCTCCTGTACAGCTCAACTTCATGGAGTCTTAACAGTTGATGTTAGAGAGTACGACCTTAAATATAGTCAGGCCACTAGAAAGACTTGTTCATGTGAGCCATTCCTTCTTAGTTATCAGTGATCACACCAGTAGTTATCTTGGAGTGAGACCCTTGTGAACTGTTAGGGCAAATTCAATAGCTGAGGAATAAATTTTCTGCATTGCAAGATTACTCAAAAATGTCTTAAGAGATCCAGGGACTAATTCATTCACCCTCTGCTGTGAGAATATAATCAGTTACTCGTAATTGCAGCTCTTATGAAATTTTCCTTCCCACACTGAATTCCTGACTCAGCTGTACTATTTGTTCAACAGAAGGATAAGTAGTAAGTTAATCAGCTCTCTCCAGAAATCTCTAAAGCTATTACATAATTGTTTGACATATTTGATATTTCATATAAGCAGAGATGCTCAGTTCTAGAAAATCAAGGCAATCTTTGAGCTTTCTGCAGGTTATAGGTGCACATAAACATATTTTTAATTGACACCATGAAGAGACTAATCAGGAATACCTGTGGGAAGAATTAAGAAAAATTCCAGACCAATCAAATACAGCAGAATAACTGCAGGGGCATCTGCTAAAGGAGTATTTTTTGTTAGGTGTTGTCTACTTCTCAATTTTTCCACGTCTCCATTTCTACATTAATTGTATTAATACCAGTCATAGAGATTCTACAAAGCAAATGCAGCCTCCACCTGCAGATGTGTTGCCATTTCTCACAGAATTGCATCTGGATATCTTAAAAAAACCCACTACTTGGTGGAAATACCCTTTAGTTGATAAAATAGCTGAAAAAACTTCAGAACAGTCAAGCAGGAGGAAAGGAAATATCGATAAAGAATGAAAGCATGGGCAGTAAAAGAGCAAACATGACTTTTGCCTATAGTGTGAAGTTATTTGGAGATTCTGACACTGAGGTGGGAGCCAGAGGAGAGCATTCCCTGCACCAAGGTACTTCAGAAGGAAGTAAGAACTTATTCTGGGAAGAGATTTTCAAAGTGATTTTTCAAATGTCATTTAAGACTGCATGCTTGATTTTTTTTGTGCTTTCAAAATCTTTTCTCAAGTTACTAAAATGTGCAGATAAATCTCTGAATATACTCACAGAGAATCAGAACAGTGAAAGTGTTATTTTATAAAATCAGTTTTCAGAGATGAATTTCTCTTTAAGAAAATTTCTGTTCCTGAGCACTAAACGGGAAACTTCCAAATCACCTCCTTAGTCTTTCAGCTTTTCCCGGGTGTTTTCTGTCCATTCTTCAAGTTTTAAAATCAATAAATCCTTTCTTTTTTGCTGTCTTAGACAAAAGGTTAAGAATTTCCTTACTTTTGCTGCAAACTTTTTTATATTATCTGTTGCACGTTTTCTAAGAAAGCAATACAAAATATAGGTGTAATGTGCTAAATAAAAGAAATAGTAAGCATCATCAAAATGGATTGAGTGACTCTCTAGCATAAGACATATTTAATTTCTGTAATCCAACCTTTTTCCAACATGATTGGCAAGATAAGTATTCCTGAGCATATCCAGCAAAATCTTCCCTGATCTTGACAGATCTGTTTATGAAATTCTACCCAATAAATTTCACCATATTCTTGAGGATATGTTGATGTGGCCTCCAAAAGTATTTCTTTACCAATAGTGTCAGGAGCAAAGTCACAATCCTTGTCCGCGTCCTCACACTAGGATCTCTTGTTTGTTTTATTACCTTTGAGCAGACTTTTATACCTTTAAATCTATTTTTTTTTTAAGTAATTTTAATTTTGACTCCCTGTACAATCTTTTCTATGCAAAAATCAACTTCTGGACTGCGAGAACAGCAATGTCATATCAATATACTTTTTCCATATATATAGCTCTCTAAAACATCGCGGACCTGGTTTTGATTTATTAGTTACACTTTACAATGAAGTAAAAATACTGAGAAACATAAAGCCTTCTGTCATAGGCAGGATTTCTATTTATTTGCATTACAGCAGCTTTATAGATATTAGAGAGAAATATGTTAGCAAGTTAGTGGGTAGAATCTGAAAAAGAAGTTATTGAAAAAAACCCCACTTGGGAGTGGGGAAGTTGTCCTTTAGGAACTGTAGTGTGTCCTGCAGCAGGTTGCTTTCTCCAGGACCAAGAACAGATCTCTGTTGGAGAAGCTTCCCACAATCAGTTTGATCAACTAATTTTGAAGTTCTCATGCATTCCGTTTGGATTAGGCAACTAGTTTTTACAGCCTAGCTTGAATTTTTGGTTCACAATCTGGCATCTTAATTCTAGTTTTCATATCAGCCAGTGATGTACATATATAAATATATGCACATGTGTGTATGCAAACACGCACATACACATAGGTGTATGTGTACACATAATATGCTACAATTGTTTTTATTTAATAAAAAAAAGGTGCATTTAAAAATTCCAAAATTCTATAGACATTTATCTGTCTCAGTGTACAGCTGTATAAAATCAAAAACTGAAACCATATTAAAAGGGCCTAGTTCTTTCTTTGAGAATATCAAGATACTTGAAGTTCAATTACAAGCTGCAATGAATTGCTTCCCAGGATCCAAATGGTAAGGAACTACTGAAATACATGGTGACACCTCCACAGGAATATGGCAAAAATGCTGTTCTTCCTGTAACTCAGCAGCTTTACAGTATTTCTTTCCTTTTCTTATTTTGAACTGTAACTAGTTTCTCTAATCTTATGTGCTTACAGGTTTGTGTTGATGGGAGGTACACACACTAGATGCAAAAACTCCTGATGCCTCTGCAGGAAACATCTCTCTCTTATTATCTTGGCAATGGTTTGTTTCCAGCATGCTAGTGATGAAGAAAGAGAGAAAAAGAAATGAGAGTGAGTTTTTAGCTGTGCTTAGCTGTGTGACCTTTCTTTCTGAGATTTTCTGCCAGCTCTGAAGCTGGGGTATTCTTTTTTTGTGGGTATTCTTGTCATTAACAGTGCTCTATTAACTCTGGAAAGAGCAACACTACAGCTGGTGAGAGCGTGCCTGCGCTACCATGCACTTCAGAACTCAAGGGGCTCTGGCTTAAAGAAGCAATCACCTTCATTTTATGAAATTTTATTATTTTTATATTTACAAGTTTGAGAGGAAGGTTTTATTTTTTTTTCCAAAGTTACTTGCCTGGGGCAGTAAGCTTGGAAAACATAGCTGTATCAAACAGCAGAATAACTGTGGACCACAAGAGATTTCTAAGTCAACAATGTACAAGCCATATCCCAGAACATGCTCTGCTTTTAAATACCAGTCTCCTATCTGAATCTATCATTTACCTTGTTAGCTGTAGTTATATTCCTGTCCCCACATTATTCCCATTTTAATGTACCCAGACTCATGATCATAAATTAAAACATTCAGCTAATAACCTTTAGGAAAAACATGACAATTTGACATATATGTGTCTTAGAATATAGAAAACACCTCAAAATATTTACTAGACTTTAAAGAAATAGAATATTCATTTCAGCTTTTTGTTTGTTTGTTTAAATTCTGTATTTTTGTTGTTCCATTTTTGGTTTAGTGCCTCTCAAATACAAGATTTTCCTTTTATCATAATGACCTGGGTGCAAGACTTGTAATTACTAATGTATTCATTTTATATTTTTTAACAGATATATTTATTTATAAATGGATATATAAATATATTACTTTATAAATAAAAGAATAATTAGTAATTATTATACAACAAGAAATTCAAATAAATCCTAGGAACAACATGTTTTAATCAAAAGATCACTGGATTACAACCTTGATTAATTCAGTAACTGGACTGTATCTGCTACAAAGGTTCTTCTCATCTTCCGAATAAAAGCTTGACGCATTGGCCACATCTAGACTCTGTTCTCAATGTCCTCCTGAATGCTGCTTTACAGATTGCACCACAGTCTGAAGTATCCTGTTTGCTTCCCACTGTAAATCTTTATCCCAGAATCACACAGAATCACAGGGGTTGGAAGGGACCTCTGGAGGTCATCTAGTCCAACCTCCCTGCCAGAGCAGGGTCACCTACACTGTATAACATCTCCAGGATACCGGCATTATGCATAGTGGCACCAAGAGTCAGTCATTGCAGTTGACAAGTCAGAAGCCCTTGCTGCTTGTCAGCCAACAAGCCATTACTAGACTTGTACTACGTGATGGTCTGTATCATGTGCATGTTGGAATCCACTAAGCTGCCCCATGTAAATCCATGCTAGTATCTCAAAATTAGTACTTGTGCAGGGAGGGAACGGTGAGAGATAAAGCAAGAGTCTTAAGAGAGATTAAGGCAAGGAGGCAGATACATCTGTGTTTATAATGATGGCATGACAGTATTGACCTCTTGACCACCTAATACATTCAATTTCATGGCATTTTAAACTGTGTCAGCTCCAGAATCACACCAGTCAATCACTATTCAATGGACCAATAAGATAATTGTTTGTGTTAAGATCACACCCATGTGATGGATCATACTCACTATACATAGTAATTTTTGTCTCCATCAAAATTTCTTGAAAGAATTTTGCTGTCCCTTAAACATAGGCTGACCAGTAGTGGGATAATTTCTCTAGGCTTTCTCTTAATCCCCAGAAACCTCTTCGATGCTCTGCCAATTGTCTTGCACAGAACTAAGAGAATAGAGGTATCACAGGTGTGTAAATCTGTTTTTCCATCAATTTTATTTACATATGATTCATCTCTCCTTAAAACTCAGCGTTAGAATCCTTTACCTAGTTCTGTATACTCCTTCAGTCCACCATAACCCTCCATGTCTCCTCAAGGGGGCTATAAAACTGCCTTTCACTCACTAACACTTGCTTTTTGGTTTAGTAGAAATATTTGAATTGAACGCCTTTCTGTAGGATTTACTTAGAGTCAGCATGCTCTCACCTGCAAAAATAATCAGTATTTGACAAATATAGATGCACAAATCCAAATTATTACATGCTATCTGCAGGTGGAGGGTAAATTAATTCCAGGTGCACTTTCCTCTCAGTGGCCTGCAGATGAGGTCGGATGCTCCTATAGCACAAATAGAGACCCTGTAGAAGACTGTAGACATGACTAAGAAGATAAAAACTTGTCCTTAGGCAAGAATAGCTAAAGAAGTAGGTGGTAGCCTTACCACCTTACTACTTCTTCTTTTAACGAAGAACCTCAGTTACATATATCCTGAAAAAGATGTAGCACTGAATGAAACAGGAGTGCAGCATCTAACTTCAACTTTAGGTCTGTTGTGTGTGAAGTTTATTAGGATGTTATAGTTATACAAGAGCTTGGGAAAAAAAAAAAAATATTTTTTAATACTCATTGAAGTGGCCTGAGGACATAGCCATGTAATGGATGGAGTTTGTGGATTATTAACTGAATAGAAGGTGAAAATATATTGGAAGTCCAGCACCTGTGCACTTTGGAATTTTTATTACAGAACAATGCACATGCTATAGTAAAAATGACAGCTTAAACTTTACAGCAGTGGTTTTATTTGTTTCTAGGTTGGCATTTTTTGCATTTTTGTTCAATTAATGCTAGGTTGTTACTCCTGACAACTAATATGACTGGAAACTCTTCCAAATGTAAGTATAAGTTGAACTCAAAGTGAAAAACATATGAGAGAGATTATACCTAGCACTATAATAACACAGTTGATGTTGACATTGACATCTCTTCAAGATTTGCTTACAAAGTAGCTGAGTATGAAGAGAAAAAAGACTTCATATATAATTACCAATTAACTACCTAAGAACTTTTACTTTCTGCCTTAATGTATTTTTCTATTGTAAAATTCTCTTCTGATGTGAAACTTTCTGTATTTAAATAAAAGCTGGATGAATAATTGATGGTATGTCACCTGATAAATGTTACCTTCTTTCCAGCTTTTATTTGACAAGAAATTTCTCCAATGCATTTGTTATTTGAAATGATCACTGGATCACGTATACAAATAATTGTAATATCTTAATAAAATTAACTCATTTTTTGTAAGAATCCCATTTTTGAATTATAGACTGATTTGCCTGACCGCAAACCATACTTACGATACTCTGAGGCAAGGTCATGGCTTTTTAAGGAATAAGATTTCAGATTAAACTTTTCATAATAATTTGGAATTCCATAATTTATTTTTCTATGAACTCCCTGTTGTGGGCAAAAAAGGAACTAATGAGTGGATACAAGAATTTATTATTAGTCAAGTTATCTATTTTTTAACAATCTAATGAAAATACATCTAAAGTTTGTTAGTCCAGGTGCAATGATACTAACATCATAGCCCGGATGATCTAATTTTTATAGAAAAATTTTATTAAAAATACATCAAAAAATATTCTACAGAAATTTTCTAGTATCTACACCTTTTCTCTGCTGTCATGCTCATCCTTTCAGTGCATCCTGAGTTCCAAGACTGATGGAACTGGTTTTCCTCAAGAAACTGGGAGTTTCCAGTGCCTAGTCAGTGTACTGAGCTCTCTGATGGGAGGAGTATGGTCTTGAAGGAGGGATTTTCTTCCTCATCTGTCTTAGATCTGATTTGGGTTATTTTTACATGTTTTCTGGCACAGTTTCCTTACGCACTCTTTCTTCACTCATCTCGAAGTTAAAGTATCCCTATACCTTAACTATTAACTAGTCACTTAATAGGGTAACCTCAGCCACAGTTGACACACAAGGCCAATATTTATTACTTAAAGACTACGTATATTTCTTAGACCTTTCCATACATAGTATTTACAGAGGTAAGCTAAAACAGGTTAGGCAACAGTTACCTGACCATTTGACAGTTTCTGTAATGACTGAAAAAAGCTAAAATCAGCTCAGGACAAGCCAGGTTCAGAAAATCCTGTGGGCCTGCATTTTTAGATCAATACAAAACCTGGAGACTTTCACTAGGAATGAAAATGTCATTTTTATTGGACAACAGTGTGCACACAACAAAATACTGCCATTATTATTATAAAATATGTAAATGGTCTCAATCTTACTTGTTACTCCTCTCTTTATAACTTCAAATGCTACATTCATGCTTTGTGCACCTGCTTTACAGTCAATTGATATTGAGTTCTTGCCCGTGGTGAACCCTATATTCTTTTCTGAATGAGTACTTTCCAGAACACAGTCCTGCAGTCCACCTATAAAATCCAGATACCTTATTGTTCCAAGCCTACTTTGGTAGCTGACCAAACTGAAAATGAAGATCGTTGAAATATATAATTCCTGTTATGTAAAAGATTCTGGTATTTCAAAAAAGACATCAACCTAAGTAAATATGTCATATTTCATGAAGGAGATTATTCCATAAAAAGAAAACAAAGAGTTTCAACCCCCCCCAAGCCCCTCTTTTTTCCATTTGAATGGCTTCAAAAGAAAATAATCTTTATGACCAGCTCTGGTAGAAGTGCCAGCCAAACACAGTTTTATTTACTGTTCTGTCAAGTTTGTATCCTTCCCAGATTTTATCAGCTGCAAGTCACTCTCCAGACTCTTGTTAGAAATATTGAGTAACACCAAGTCTAGTGCCGATCATGGTATATGCTTCCAGGAATTCAATGTTTACCATTTTCTGAGGTTTGTTAATTAACCAGTTCTTAATGCAAGCAACATGTTATGTCACTGTGTAATGACTGACACTGCAAGACAAGTAGAAGGATCAGCACTACCAAAAAAAAAAAGAAAGAAAATAAAATATGAAAAGAACTCTTAGACAAAAATAACTTAATGTTTATCTTATTACTTTAGATTCTTTTTTTCAATCGGTACAAGTTGATGAGCAATTAAAATTTTAAGAAAAGACCACTTAGGCACCTCAGTAGGTCTAACATTTCAGACTCCAGTATGTGAAGACAGCATTTTATCCAACAAGTCACCACTCAGAGCTTTCAAAAGCACACATGGACTGAATATATATGTATGTTTACATCTCCTGAAAATCTTTTACCTCATGAGAAAAAATGGAGCTTTGTACTTTTGCTGGGGAAAGGGTGACCGGCGGTGGGAAGCAGGGAATTTTATCTCACGTGTGTCTTTTATTGGAACATGTGAGAGGTAAACAGGATGTTTTATGGTCAGGACTCTACAGAAGGAGTGAATTCAGCTTAAGATATGATTCCTGACAAAGAAGATAGTTAAGCAATAAGATACCTTCCTAGAAGAAGGTAAGTTTGTGTCTTCTTGATCATTTAAGCCTAAACCACGTATCATTCTGCCCTAGAGAAATATCCTGTCCTGAGGGGTAAATTAACTATTGACTTCAGGCTTAAACAGAACCTATCAAATCAATTCTAGGATCCTTTGCCCAATTTATGCAGTACCTCTACTGAAAAAGTTTAAATTTTTGTTTCTGAATAACTAAGAGTAGGAAAGTGCAAAATTTCTGAGTGACTGGATTCCCAACAGAACTTGAAACTTTTTAGGTCAGAGATAGCACCTACAGACTGTCTGAGAACTTTACAAAGAATATTACTTCAAAGAGAAAGTACTTTCCAAGACAGGCCACTGAGTTAATCCATAAAGAATATTTAATTCACTGTACATCTGCATTAACAATGTACATCTGGAGTTGGACTACAGATCTCCACCTTCTCATATGAGTGTAATATTCACTGGCCTACAGTTCTTTGCTGGCTTTTCTCTTTACTCACTGAACACTTAAGTGCAGGAAGGACTTTTTATATCTGTATTCAATTTGCTGTTAGTTAGAGGTCTAAACCATGAAGACTCTCATGATAGTTAAAAGAGATGCACGTTTAGGAACAGAAAGAAAGCCTACAAGCTGATAAAGAGCCAGTAAATTCACTAAATCCAAAGCTAAATTTAGATAGACAATATCCTCTCCTGGAGTTTCATGTTTTTATCAGCTTTCTGAGGATTCTCTGGTTTTGTTTTGTTTCGTTGGTTTTTGTTTGTAGTTGGGTTTTCTTTTCCTTTTGCTTCTGCAACCCATTATGAATTCTACTCTTCAGTGTCAAACCTGGTGGAATTTTTCTGTAGCAATGTTAAAAAAATTACATAACAGAAGTCCATTATTTTGTAGGACACAATAAGGATCTTGCTCAGTCAAAAGATTTGCAATCTTACATGCTACCTTATATACTACTTTACATGGTTGAACGAGCCTGAGGATGGTTATGTCTAACTGGTAAATGGGCAGTGTCCAGTGATTAAATTTTGCAAAGAACTTTCCCATTCTCCTGCCAGAATATCTTAGCTAGGAATTGCACTCATGTTGGTGCAGGTACTACATCAAGGGGTGATGCTCATTTTGTTATCTTCGGTGGCAGAAAATGTATGCAACATGAATACATTGTGAGCAGTAACCATGAGTGGTTGAATTACTACAAAATTATTACACAATCTAAATTCTTCAGCTCAGATGCAGTAGTTTTCATTCTAAACTGTTAAATAATTTCATGGAATCCGTGCAAACAAATTTGAAACTTACCTTTAAGAAACATGACTTATATGTCACTATATTTACATATTTGTATATCATAATGAATAATGCCCCTCAAGTGATTATTTTTCCCCTTAATTAACAGCACTAAAAAGTTCAGAATTTTCAGTCTGGGGAGATTTTTATTAACTTTGTGTTTTAAATAGATTGCATGTTGTGTATACCATCTTCAGTGTCATTTTACAGAATTAAATAGTTATGTTAATTGCAGTGAAGTTACCACTGACTCATAAATTAATGGATAAAAAATCCTCACAGTGAAGTACCAGGAACATAATTAAACTATAGAGCTTCTACCATTTTTGGGTGACATTCTGATAAATTAAAATTGTAATTACTCCAACTTTTTGGATAGGGCCGACATTGGGCAGAAGCCTCAGCTTTTTCCATACAGAGACTGCCTCTTAGCAGAAGGTGATTAACCTGGTAGAAGGTTTTTTAACTTTTATTACGTGGAAGGTTACAAAAGGCAGTTCCACCATCCCTATGTTTAACTACTTCTTGATCAGAGTGAAATTTCATCTCCACTACCCAGAATTGAAGTGATATCAGTATCTAACATAAGCAGCAAATATTTTAGTGCAGGTGAAAGAAATTATATTTCTGCTTTTGGCCAAATTTTGCTGACACGTGTACAATATTTGTTGGGGCAGCACATAATAAGTTTATCAATGTTACGGAAACATTCTTCCTTTTTTTTTCTTTCTAGTTATAATTCCATTTAATTTATTGCATAACATCTAGTATTTAAGGAGTGATAAGGTTATGATCTTCTGCCAAAATGTTGTGAAGTACTGAAGAACAACATTAAGAAAATGACATGTAATAGAAGTACCTCTTGCTCAGGTTCTTTTGTGCAGTGTTATACAGCTTCTTTTTAGCAGTGCTTCAGAAGTTCAATACTATAAAAATCTGATTTCTTTCTGGAGAAAAAGAAATGAAGGTGGGAAGAGTGGATTTCACAACAGGCATGTTTTAAACATTTTTACAATACAAAATGTGTGCAGTTTTTTCTCCCTGTTCTGCACTTTATTGTGCTTAATCTTTTTTTGTTTGTTTGTCTTGTAAATCAAGACTGTTAGGCAGACATTAAGAACTGAGCATTTCAGCTCAAAAAATCAGTTTTATGAAAAATTATTCTAAAGTGCAGGAGAACAGGGGACATTGAATAAAAATTTTTGGCAGCCTGGTTGTAGTGATTATCCGCAATACTCTCTGAAGTTGTATTTACTCATATTCTTATGCTGTGCATTTTAAAAAAAAAAAAAAATTAATCATTACAAAACAGAATTGGACTTTGGAAAAGTCTCCAGCAAACTGTCATATAGCAATATGCAAAACCTCCTGACCTAATCTGTCAGGGCTCTGCTCCCTAAGGGAAGTTGAGCCATGGCCAAGGAGGAAATTTCAGGGCATTCTTGGCCAGGCCCTGGCCCACAGTACCCAGCAAGGTAAGTAGAACAGATCTGGAAATAGTAGACAGGTTCAACCACTAGTCTGGATCAATATTATGGTGATGAGGCAGGACCAAGGCCAAGGCTGGCAGTCAGTCCATCAGCTGGGATCTGAAAGATGGGGCTCCATGGCCAGGCAGGGTCATGGAGCTGAGACAGAGACCAACACTCCTCCAGCATAGCTCAGGAAGGGGTTGATGGCCCTGAGCAAAGCTGAAGTGGAGCCTTTGGGCCCATAGTGTAGGGGAAGGCTTCATGTAAGTCTGCTAAGAACCATTAAGGTTTATTTGCACACTCAGGGCCCTGACATAAACCAAAGATTTCACGGTTGAGATTTTCCTACTGTACTTTGCTGTGATCAGATAGTGTAGAGCACAGAAAAGTCAATACTGTGCTCTGTGAAACATGCAAAGCCACAGAAGAATCTCACTGAAGTCTCCTTCTAGATCCACACTTAATTCTTCCCAAAACTCCCAACAGTTATAATGCTGCAGTCTTAATGCTTTTGTATACAGTCTTGTTCATAAAAAACCCTCTCTTTCTTGGATAAAGTCTATGGCCACTTGGCCTAAAATGCCAGTGAAGGAGCATCAGCTCCTGTTATAAATTTATCAACTGCATATTCATTTACTTCATAAATCCAATCCTGCATATCCAGCGTGCAGTTTGCAATGCAGTCACCCTTACTCGAATGAGTTAGAATGGTATATCTAAAGTACAATGATTTGTATTAAATGTTGCAGAGGACACCAACTTTTGGTATCACAGCAGTATTAAACTTTCCTCAATTTAGTTTTGCTACCTGATACAAGAAGTAAGGTCTGCAACCTGCTCTTTACAATCTAATCCTCTGTGCCAGATGCACTGCCTCTTCCTTATTCAGTGGAAATCTCATTAGTAGCAAGGCAGATGCACTGAACAATGTCCCAAAAAGAGGCATGGCTCCCTCCATTTGCATTCACTACGTTGGTCAAAATCCTCTGACCAAAATTCTCTGGCCAGAAGGAAGCTAAGGTCTTCTTTTCCCCTTCATATCTCACTGCTAATATGCGTCCTTGTTCACATCAGCATACCTTTTAAGACATGCTGTTCCAGACTCTTCCTAGTCACTGAAGACAAGATCACAGAATCACGGATTCATGGAATTTTCAGAGTTGGAAGGGACGTCTAGAGATCATCTAGTCCAACTCCCCTGCTGACGCAGGAATGCCTAGAGCACATTACTCAGGACTGCAGCCAGGCGGGTCTTGAAAATCTCCAGAGAAGGGGACTCCACAACCTCCCTGGGGAGCCTGTTCCAGTGCTCTGGCACCCTCACCATAAAGAAGTTTTTTCTTATGTTTGAATGGAACTTCCTATGTTCCAACTTGTGCCCGTTGCCCCTCATCCTGTGGACCAACAACCTGTTTTGAAGTACAATATCCTTTGGGGTGAATTTCCAGGGTCCCACATAGTTATTTTTGTCATTTAGACAGAAGCATGCAAACACAGTTTGTTCACAAGGAAATGTAATATTTTGAACTTAATTGAACTTCGGTTTGATGCAGTTTGCAACTTGTAGGAAGTATAAAAAAGAAAATGAAAGTGTAAGCTCACAGTTATTTCCTGTGGTTTCAATGACTGTGCTGGCAGCTTCCTGAGAGAAAGATATTTAAGATCTTCGTAGACATCCAGTACCTTTAGTACTCTTTAGTTGCCTTTTGAGATAGAAAGGCAGAAGAATTCAGAATCAAATGCAATATGAATATAAACCAAAGTGGTTATTCCATCAACTCCAAATTAAAGGTTAGATAAGAGAACTTTCTTTTACACTGAAACACAAACACCTGTTGCATGTGGTGGGTGGAGAGAGACTATATTGCACCTCTTGCTAGTGTTGAGCATGTCCTGATTCAATGAGTCTGAAAGTGAGATTTCTATACTCCATTTGCCATATATTAAGTTGTTGGTCATTCCTTGAGACAGAAATCTCAATTTAATTTGCCAGGAAATCATCCTGCAGGTAAAGAGAGAAATCCATAGCAGAGATTTTTAGCTGCTTATTCTCTCCAACAAGCCTCTCCAAGATCTTAATGAAAAAAATGTTTATAGTTTGGGGAAAAAGAGAAGAAGCCTTGTTCTCGGTAAAAGGGGAGAATATACCCAGGGTGAATGGTACTTGAAAATGGCTTACACTTTGCTACAGGAGACCAGTTAATTCCTTAGCTGAAATCAACTTCAGCAATGACTTTCCTGATTAATGTATTTCTGAACTGAAGAGAACACAATGGCTGTAGCTTTGTCTTTGACTGCATCCTTATGCTCAGTCCTAAAAATATCTTCATAGGATTGGATATAAAGCAGTACAGAATATTTTATTTCATCCACTTTTATGAAACATTGTATGAAAACAACATCAGGCTAAGCTAAGTGTGAAAAGACATCTTCAGCTTGGAAATAACTTATTTTTTTCAGGGTAAGTTAAACTCTTTATATTTTAATATAAGCTTAGTATTTAATTATGTAAAACCTTTATAAAGTATGTTTCTTTCATCCGTGTTTCAGGGAAAGCATATCATCTTTATTTTCTATTTTTTATAGTCTAACCTTGATGAAAATGCTCACCACACAGATTTGGCTACTTTTTTCTTAAACTGTTAATTGATTTTCTGCTTTTGTGTCATCAGATATCTTCCACTAGTAACAAGTCTCCTTTCTCAAGTTAATGGAATAAGGCACTGTATAAACTGAAGCGCATAGGAGAATTCATCCTCATATTATAGTATAATTTTCTATGATGTTCAATAGCATAGTTGAAAGTAGATTAGTTAAAATTGTACCTTTGATAAAGATTGAAAAAATGACTTTGGTATTCATATCATTAACTTAGATATGTATTTGAGTCTTATCTTATTTACCCCTTCTGCTCTCTTTACAGTACTTTTTGGAGAAAATAACTCTTCTACTACTACACTCCGTTGCAGGGGAGAGTGAGGGAACCCCACAGTCTATCTATTGTCGTTACAGAAAATAATCAAATTAGTCTATGCATTCTTGGTGAGATACTTTTGATGTTTAATGACTAGACTTCTAAAGAAGGAAAAAGTGTATTTTGGGGAAGGTTCATGGGTTATGGTTGAACCTTTTTCCCAAATTTTAAGCTTAGGAGAACCAAAACAAAAGGTTTTTCATAACAAACCCAAACTTTGTTATTGGACTAACCTTTCAGAATGAACAATGCATAATTTATTGTAGATAAAAGAATTCCTATGTACCACTTATGAATGTGACTTGTCTGTGTACCAGTCACTGGAATGCAGATAGAGAAGCAAAGGGTGCAGGATAAAACTAAAAAAAAAAATCCAATAAAGATGTGGTTTCTCAGTTACCCAATTTCTGCATTTATTTGTTAAAAGATTCCAGATTGTGAAAAGGTATTTTGCCAACCAGTTACTGCTCAAATGCAATAACAAGTAAACTAAGTGAAATTGCCCTTTTGAATGGGTGAGTTTCCAAAGTGATCCCTGGTGAACTATGTTACCTGTATATGGAAAGTTTAGAACTGTTAGTATGGGTGTATTTTTTCCTTCTCTCTTTCCTTTTGTCATTACACAACTGCATTATGAATATAAAAAGGAGTACATTCTCGTTCAAAAAATCACTTTTCTCTATCTTTGTCATTATAATCTCAATATATCTCACACAAATTTCCACTGGCTTTTAAGAATTCAGTGGGAATATACAGACATATTATTTAGTGAAATTAAATTGTAAAAGCATAATAAAAATCATTTAAGTAAAAATTGTTGTCAAAAAAAGGACAGTTACTCCAAAGTAGAACTTTTTTATATGAAATCTGTTTCTGCTTGTCTGGCTGTTACAGAAAGATGTATTTTTAATCTCCAAATTTGATGATTACTTCTTGTTCGAAGTGCAAATGCTTTGAGAAGTAGTGTATAATATAAATGGTGATTAATACAATTTAATTTCAAGAGTGATTTCCAGATTCTATTCTAAAAGAGGAAGGCATATCCTTTGGAACCCCAACTTACAAGCAGATGTTCCAAAAAAGACCAAGATCTCACTTAGTCCCTGTGACTAGCATTTTTAGTTTTTCAAGCTTTCTAATCTGAGCTTTACTCAGAATATTTGGAGAGTTCTCTGAGTCAGCGAACTGTTTTTATCTACCATAGCAGCATTCTTAGTGTCAAGGAGTGGAATATGGAAGACGTTTAGATCACTGGGCACAGAAACATTGAGTCATGGTTTCTTGTATGTTTCTTATATGTACTTATATCTTTCTTTCATTCTTGCCTTCTTTGGTTCTCACCTAAATCCTTTCTGGATTTAAGCTGTTAAACACACATAGCCACACACCCATACACCCCCCAAACAAACAAAATTGATGGTGGAAGGGGATACCAGTAGGATTGCAGTAGGTAAGCCAAGGGTTGGCATGCCATTGCCTGAGGGTGGCAATACTAGTGGGAATATTTATGCTGCTCCTGGGAACACAGACGGCTCAGGAGATTATCCGAAATGCTTGTACACCAATGCAAGCAGTATAAGAAACAAACAGGATGAACTGGAAATGTTGGTTAGTTCCCAGAACTACAATATCATTGGTATTCGTGAGACTTAGTGGACTGAGTCCCACACTTGGAGTGCTGGGATGAAGGACTACTGGCTGTTCAGGAGGGATAGGCAGGGCAGGCGAGGTGAAGGTGTCACACTATACATAACGGAAAGGTTTGGTTGTATAGCCCTTACAGTTAGTGAAGATTTGGTTGACAGCTTCTGGGTGAGGATTAGGGGGATGGAAAACAAAGGGGATCCTGTACTGTGTGTCTACTGCCGATCACCCAGCCAGGGTGTAAGCTCTGATGTGATTGTATAGGCATTTAGGAGAAATTTCTGGATTGGTAGCCCTTGTCCTTATGGGAGATTTCAACTTGCCAGACATCAGCTGGGAATATCATACTGCTGTGACAAACAGGGCTTAGAAATTCTTGATGTTTGTAGGAGATAACTTCTTGTCACAAGTACTCAGTGAGCCACCTAGAAAAGATGCCCTCCTAGACTTGCTATTTGTGAATTGAGAAGGACTTGTGGGAGCTGTGATGGTAGGTGGCTGTCTTTCCTCAGTGGTTATGAAATGATTGAGTTTAAAAATTTCAGTGTAATGAGAAAAAAATACAACAGAGTTGCTACCTTGGACTTCAGGAAAGCAAACTTTAAGCTATTCAGGGAGCTGTTTAGCAGAGTACCCTGGGAATCTGTTTTTGAGGGCTTAGGAGTCCACGAGTGTTGGTCACTCTTTAAGAACAACCTTTTAGAAACACGGGAGCAGGCAATTGCACTGTGTCAAGCAAGCTGGGCAGAAGATCAACTTGGCTGAACAAGGAACTCCTCGTGGAGCTCAAGAGGAAAAAGAAATTGTATGGTATCTGGAAGTGAAGTCAGGCTTCACAGGAAGATTACACAGCTATTGTTCATATATGAAAGGAAAAGACACGAAAGGCCAAAGCTCAATTACAGTTGAAACTGGCCAGTGTTGTGTCAGATAATAAGAAGGGCTTTTTTAAGTTCATTAATAGCAAGAGGAGGTATAAAGAAAACATTGGACTGTTACTTGTTGAATGTGGTCATCTGACTAATAGGGACGAAGAAAAAGCAGAAGCATTCAATGTTTTCTTTGCCTCTGTCTTTAATAATACTGATACACCTTGGGCTGCCTGGTCCCTTGAGACTGAGGACTGTGAGTATAGGAACAGTGGCTTTCCATTTGTGGACACTAAAATTGTAAGGGAGCAGTTGTACCAGTTGAATGTTCACAAGTCCATGGGGCCTGATGGTATGCATCCCAGAGTGCTGAAGGAGTTAGGATGTTATGGCAAGACCTCTCTTGATCATCTACCAAAAGTCTTGGGAGTCTGGGGAGGTCATTGCTGACTGGAAGGTAGCCAATGTTATTCCAATTTACAAAAAGGGCATGAGGGAAGACCCAGGAAAGTACAGACCTGTTAGTCTAACCTCAGTTCCTGGAAAAATTATGGAGAAGACTCTACTGACTATTATTAAAAGGCATTTCAAGGACAATGCAATCATCAGGCACAGTCAACGCAGGTTCACAAAGGGAAAGTCCTGTGTAACTATGTTGATATCCTTTTATCATAAGGTCACCCACCTAGTGGATGAAGGGAAGGTGGTGGATGTAGTTTTTCTGGATTTTAGTAAGGCTTTTAATACTGTCCCTCACAGCATCCTTCTGGACAAGTTGTCCAACAGTGGGAAGAGCAGGTTCACGGTGTGCTGAGTCGAAAACTGGTTGAAAGGCAAACCTCAAAGGGTTGTAGTGAATGGGGTTACATCTGGCTGGTGACCAGTCACCAGTGGTGTTCCTCAGGGTTCAATTCTAGAGCCAGTTCTGTTCAATATATTTTTCAGCGATCTGGATGCAGGATTTGAATGCATCATTTGCAAGCTTGCTGATGATATCAAACTGGGAGGTGCTGTTGACTCTCTTGAGGGACAAGATGCCTTGCAGAGGGATCTAGACATATTGAAGCATTGGGTAATCATTAATGGGATGAAATATAAGAAGTCCACATGCTGGATCCTGCACCTAGGACAGAGCAATGTCGGGAACAAGTATAAATTGGGAGAGGAGTGGCTGGAGAGCAGCCCTGCAGAAAGGCATGCGGGGGTGCTGGTCAACGGCAGGCTCAACATGAGTCGCAGTGTGCTCTGGCAGCCAAGAGGGCAAAATGCATCCTGGGGTGCATCAAACACAGTATGAACAGCTGTTTAAAAAGAGGTGATTATTCTACTGTATTCAGCATTGATGCAGCTTCACCTTGAGTACTGTGTGGAGTTCTGGGCCCCACAATTTAAGAATGATGTGAAAGTGCTTGAAGGTGTCCAGAGGCGGACAACAAAGCTGGTGAAAGGGCTGGAAGGAATGTCTTCTGAGGAGCAGCTAAGGGTTTTGGATTTGTCTAATTTGGAGAAAAAGAGGCTGAGGGGCAACCTTATTGCTCTCTACAGCTTCCTGAGGATGGGAAGCAGAGAGAGAGGTGCTGATCTCCCTGGTATCAAGTGATAGAATGCATGGGAGTGGTTCAAAGCTGTGCCAGGGCGAGTTCAGACTGGACATTCGGAAACATTTCTTTAACAAGGTGGTCAAATACTGGAACAGGCTTCCTAGAGAGGTGGTCGATGTTGCATGCCTGTCAGCATTTAAGTGACATTTGGAGAATACCCTTAACTTGGTCTTAACATGCTTTAACTTGGTCAGCCCTCGATTGGTCAGGCAGTTGGACTAGATTGTTGCAGGTCCCTTCCAACTGAAATATTCTATTCTATTCTACTCTAAAAAAGCCCCAAACCCACCATCTCTTCTGATGGTAAAATTTATCACCTATGAGAAATGTCTTTGATTTTTTTTGGTTTTTGTTTTTGTTTTTTTTTTTTCTTATAATATTGTTCTCTCTGTCTGAGGCTGCCATCTGCTAAACAGTTTCTCCATTGCTTCCAGGAGAGTTTGGTGAGTATAGCCATCCCAGCAACTGCTAACCTGACAATCATCAGTAAAAGCTTTCTATAAATGTTACACACTTGCCTCAATGTCCTGTTTTCCAATGTTCTTGAGGGTTTAATTGTTTTCTGATGAAAAGAATTTATAAATGAGAAGAAAGCTTAAAAAAATTAATGGCATGAAAACTAAAAATAAATTGAAAATATTTCACTTCTCATGTTCATTCACACATTTCAAGTATATCCATTTACTCAGAAGTGAAAACCTGGATACAGAATCAAACATCAAAGAGAAAGAAAATAAACAACTAATAAGAAATCTAATCTGTTAAGGTTTTACAGTGTATTCTCATAGTCTGTTAATCAGATTTGAGAAGAGATATAACATGATATGAAATAACCACCGTTCCTTTATACTAATTAATAAGTCATACATTCATAGATTTTTGAATGAAAATAGGTAATTTCGAACATCTAATCTACTACTATTTTATAATACGGAACATATATTGATTCCTGGTTCCTGCATTTGGATCACAACAGCTCCATGCAGCGCTACAGGCCTGGGGAAATGATGGCTGGAAAGCTACCTGGCAGAAAAGGAACTGGGTCTATTGGTTGACAGCTGGCTGAATATAAACCAGCAGTGTGCCCAGGTAGCCAAGAAGGCCAAGAGCATTCTGACCTGTATCAGGAACAGTGTGGTGAACAGGACTAGGGAAGTGATTGTCCTGCTGTACTAAGCACTGGTAAGGCCCCACCTCGAATACTGTGTTCAGTTTTGAGTCCCTCACTCCAAGAAAGACACTGAGATTCTGGAGCAAGACCAGAGAAGGGCAACAAAGCCGGTGAGGGGTCTAGAGCACAAGTCTTATGAGGAGCTGAGGAGCAGCTGAGGGAACTAGGGTTGTTTAGCCTAGAGAAAAGAAGGCTGAGGGGAGACCTTATCACTCTCTACAACTACCTGAAAGGAGGTTGTAGTGACGTGGGTGTTGGTCTCTTCTCCCAAGTAACAAGTGATAAGACAAGAGGAAATGGCCTCGAGTTGCACCAGTGGAGGTTTAGATTGGATGTTAGGAAAATTTCTTCCTCGAAAGGGTTATCAAACGTTGGAACAGGCTGCCCAGGGAAGTGGTTGAGTCACAGTTCCTGGAGGTATTTAAAAGATATGTAGACATGGCACTTAGGGTTATGGTTTAGTGGTGGACTTGGCAGTGCTAGGTTGATGGTTGGAGTCAATGATCTTAAAGGTCCTTTCCAACCTAAATGATTCTATGGTTCTATAAAGTAAGGACTATTATTGGGATTTTAAGCACTTGCTGTCTTGCACGTAGAATGAAATTCTACTTAATAGCTTACCTGGTTGGCAATTCGATTAACTCTTTTAAAAGAAAAAACTAGAAAGGCATCTGTGATATTTAGGAGTAGAAAGATATATGATGTTGACAAACAAAAAGTAATTTCCTTTTGGATTTTGTTAGTTGTGGATAAGGCCTCAGGATAAGTTAATCTGCTGAATCAGAGTAGCATTCAAAAAAATACTAATCTAATTTGATTTTCAATACTGTAAAGAGCATGTATTACCTGCAGTGGTTAAAGTTAAAGTGATTATTTCACAATGAAATTCATAAATACAATGACTGAGAAATAAAACTGCCCCATGACATCTCAAATGAGCTTTCAAGATTACGAAAATGTATGTTATGTTGAAAGTCAATAATGTGAACTACTTCACTGCTGAACGAAATTTTAAAAAACAGCTCAGGAAGGATCATCTTGTAAAGAGCTATGTGACATACATGAGCTTTGTTTTGTAAGTGACTGGGTCCTTAGGAAGAGGCAAAGCCAGGGTTTTTTTTTTCCTATGCATTGAAATTCAGCTCAAATATTTCAGTGAATTAATAGTTTTGTTTTGCTTTTTTCTCTGTAGTTAGGTTATGGGGACATTATAAATGTTTTTTTTTGTTGTTAGTGTGCATGGTTTGCATCTTACTTTAAAAATGTATCCATTCTCATTGTAATTGCAGCATACAGCTCATTTTAACCTAGAGTTACACTATGAAGCCTTCAACAGAAATTAATTGCTTGTAACTATTTCCACATAGTAATTAATAACAAAATCTACAGTCACTGTTTTAGCTGTGACTCTTCTCTCCATCTGGAACAGATGTGGATAGCATTTGAGTATGAAACAAATAACATTACTGAAAGAATTAAGATGGAGGTGAATTGCCATATCAAACTAATTGTATCTTCAGTGTCTTGCATTGTGATAGAAGTTAGGGTTCACAGAAAAAACTGTGGAAAGTTTTCCCATGAGAAGTTAAAATGCCAAAAATTACTTCAAGAATGCCGCTTAAAAGAGGAATATTTTTTTTCCAAACCGATGGGTATGGAACTGGTGTCCCTTAATTTTCCCAAAACATTAGTTACCAATTCTAAGTAAGCAGGTGAAAAGTTTCAATTAACATGACACCTCTAAAAACATAATATACAGTCTAAGTAGCTGTGTCATGCAATCCGAATGTTTTACATGCATGTTACAAAGACCTAATACTGTCAGAAAAGGAACTATGGAATGTCTTGATATTGCCACAGTGCGTTTCTAAACAGAGTGCAGTGTAAAATTTCAGAGCAAGATCTTGACTTTCGTCTTCAAGTGTCCATTACCAAACACCTAGGAGCAACTATCCAAGTGAGATTATTACAGGGGATTTTTTTGTATTATATATCATATCATCAATGTTATGCATAATCATAGAAACACAGAGTCATCTAGGTTGGAAGGTGCTTTCTGATCTAGTCCAATCCCCCTGCTCAAGCAAGAACAGCTAGAACAGGTTGCCCAGGACCATGTCAGAAATCTGTTTGCATGTTTGACCACCCACACATAAAAAAAATACCTTCTTGTATTCAGATGAAATATCATGTGTTTTAATTTGTGCCTGTTGCCTCTTGTCCTGTTAGCGGGCACTACGGAGAAGAATTTGGCTCTCTCTTCTTTATTCCATCCCATCAGGTGCTTACACCCATTGCAAGATCCCTCTGAGCCTTCTCTTCTTTAGGCCAAACAGTCCTTCCTTTCTCAGTGTCTCCTCATATGAAAGAGGCTCCGGTCCCTTAATTATCTTTGTGTCCTTTTGCTGGACTCATTCCAGTAAGTCCATATCTTACCCAACGCTACAAATGTGGTCTCACCAGTGCTGAATAGAGAGGAAGGATCACCTCCCTTGACCTGCTGCCAGTGCTCTTTATGCAGCCCAGAATACCTTTGGCCTTTTTTGCCATGAAGGTGGATATAGGAAAATACGTATTTCTGTGTAGATCTGTTTACTGATTCTTAGGAACATCAGGAACATGTGTAATATCTAATGCCAAAATAAATTTTGTGCTCAGCTGGAGGGGGATACAATGGTCGATCATTTGAGACATCTTGCTACGGGCTCAAGAGACTATGTTTAAATGTTGCTCTTTGTTAGAGGACAATATATTATTCTGGATCCAACAGCCTGAGAGAGACTCCATGCCCGGAGGTCTAACCAGCAGCAAGGCTGCAGTTGTATTCTCAGAAGGTGCATGCACATAGACAAAAAATATAAACCACGTATATATAGGACCAGCCACACAGGACACACGCAGACATTCAGAGCACCCACACGAAAACAGACAGTACCAACAACCTCATCCTGCTCCTTTCACCGGTTGATCAGGATGGAGGTCCAATAGCGAGAATATATATACATATGTACAAGATGGATACCTCCAGTAGCTGGGCAATCAGTCCACCTAGTTGCTGGCCACTGGATCCCAGTCTGCCGAGTTGTTGGTGGCTGGACGTACGAGACCCTAAAGGTGCAGCCCTACTCCAGTTGTTGCTACAGACTGACACACGTGTGCACGCGCACACACACACATGCACGTGAACACAGAAATACATGAGTTGGCCAGGACTGTTCTGGTCCCATAGCTGACCCCCTATACTCTCACCCTTAGGGAGACACAGGCACTCTCACACCCAGAGCTGGCCCTCAGACGCTCAGCCATCCCCTGGCTCCCAGCTCACTTCACCTATTCACCATCTCATCCAACTTTGTCTTTATTAGTGATCACACACTTCCTTACACACTAGCACTTGCTCCGGTTGCTGGCACCATGGACACTTGGGCCCTCCAACGCATAGTCTGACTCCAGTTGCTGCACTCCCTCCTCCTTATATGCACAGATGCACACAGAAGAGAGAGTCCCTCACTCAGGAAAGAGAAGGGAAGTTAGTAAGAAGATAGGACAGACTATGCTGCTCAGGCACAGGGCATGGCCAGTCAAGTGTACTGATCAGTCAACCGTCTACATGTGATCAGCCCTTTTTTTCCCTCCTATCCCTCCATTTTCCCACACTGATCCCTCCCCAATCCACATAACCCCCACCCTTAATCTTCCCATAATAAATCCTGTGCAATCCTGAACATCTCTTCCACCATGCAGCAACCTCAGTCTGAAAGGTGGGCCAGAAAGATGCTTCTGATGACTCACCTTGATGGGCTTCACACCTGGATAATGGTGCTGACGGGTCTACTGGACCAGTCCTGGTAGGGGACTAGACAAGATGTTTGGTCCTCTGGAGTCCTTAATATGGTATCCCACCTGCCATTGTGCTCCTCTGGGCTTTTGGAGCCAGGTGCTTGATAGACCAACCACTCTCATGTGATGTTGGGCCTGTGAGGAGTCCAGTGAGGGCATTATTTACAATAGAATAGAATAGAATAGAATAGAATAGAATAGAATAGAATAGAATAGAATAGAATAGAAAATTTCAGTTGGAAGGGACCTACAACGATCATCTAGTCCAACTGCCTGACCAATTCAAGGCTGACCAAGTTAAAGCATGTTATTAAGGGCATTATCCAAATGCCTATTAAACACTGACAGGGATGGGGCATCGACCACTTCTCTAGGAAGCCTGTTCCAGTGTCTGACCACCCTCTCTGTAAAGAAATACTTGCTGATGTTCATTCTGAATCTCCCATGGTGCAGCTTTGAAACATTCCCATGTGTCCTACCACTGGATATGTGGGAGAAGAGAACAGCACCTCCCTCTGCACTTCTCTTCCTCAGGAAGCTGTAGAGAGCAATGAGGTTGCCCCTCAACCTCCTTTTCAATTGAATTCCCCTTCCTGCCATTGCCTCTCTGAACTCCTTTGCGGGTGTGCAGATGAGCTTTTATTATAAAACCTAACACTCTTGACTCATAAAAAAGTTTTTTCTAGATGTCAATAACTATAATTTTAGTTAGGGAATCAAGAATTATACTATTCACATTGTTGCTTTATTGCCTTATAAATTTAGCTAATTTGTTTAATTTTTCCCCTGCTTCAAGGAGAATCTTTGAAATCTGATAAGACTTTTTTTACCCTTTCTGCTGATATGGTTTGGAAGAAATGGGCAGTATCTTTTTCACAAATTTCAGCACCTCCAATGGCAAGCTGTTTTGAAAAAATAAACCAATCATTCAGGATTCTGTTTCCAGGATTTTTCTTGTTAGCTAGTAAGATAAAACAAGATAATGTAAAAAGTGATTAAAAAAGAAAAAATAAGGATTAATCAGTATCATTTAACTCATAAAACAGGAAACAATAATTAGCAATTGAGTACCAGTTCAGGCATATCTGATGATACCCATTGCCATGTGTTTAATATGTTCCTTGAGTCCTGTATTTTAGAATGTGAGCAAACAAAACTTGAAAATATCACTTGAAAATACTTGCAGTTATTGACTGGAAGACTTTTCATGATAAATTTACTGAAAAAAAGCCTGACTTCCTAGCAACATTATGTATCTTTTTTACTGATATGATTAGGAAATAGTTCATCTTTACCCATTGATTTTTAGACACAACTTATTAAAATCTATCCACTGTAAACATTAAAAAAAGAGTTTCAGTTATGTTTTGTCATTTTCATTTCTATTTGTAAAATTATTATATTTGCCTAAAATGTGCATCTTATTGTTTGTTTTTCTGCATCAAATAAGATACAATTGGCATAACTGTTAGGGGTGACTTTTTAACTGAAAACTAGAAAAGTTAGATTTACTTTCCAGTATATGGTTGCCAAAATATATTTTATGTCTTTTTTCTCATTTTTATAGAGTGAGTCAAAATCTAACAAGTCACCCAAGCAGTACTGCAACCTTTTCGTGTATTACATTATATAAAAAGTCTGTATCAGTACACAGAAAAGCCTTCAGAAACATAAAGTACAGGCAAACAAAAAATTATAGCAGTCAAACTTTATTCTTGTTACAGCAACTAGGAACTAATATGTTAGTATGTACAGGCAGGTGTTTCTTTGAGATATGACTTGTTTTCTGGTTTATTTTGCTGCAACTATAACCAAGGGCCGACATATTCAAAAATATTATTAAAGTTCCTGCCTATGAAAATGGGCTATTCAGATATGGAACTGCTGATTTTCAGGGGACAAATAAATAAAATAAATGCCAATTTTTTTTCTATTGCAAAAGAATGGTGGACAAGGAAATAGTTACAGTTATTACAGCTCATGGAAAAAATAAACTATTATTAAAAAAATTGAAAAATATTTCATTTTTGTTTTGTAGAGATATTTGACAAAAACTGCTGAAAACGGTTGGATGTTATGGACAATTTACAGCATATTTTTTATAAAGTTGTTTCATGACATTCTTCATGTATTCTTGATTTACAGGACTAGATATTATTAGCTTTCCTTCTTTCTTTCTTTCTTTCTTTCTTTCTTTCTTTCTTTCTTTCTTTCTTTCATATGCTGTATTTAGAGTGAGTTTTCCCTGGAACTGGGAGAAAAGCGTAGCAACAGAAATTAGTTTGGGATTCTGATGAACTGTGCATTTACATGAACAGCAAACTAAAAGGAAGAGATGAAAAGTACACAATGAAAAGATAAAAGACCATGAAAATAATCAGAGGGATGGAACATCTCTCCTATGCAGAAAGGCTGAGAGGTTTGGGGTCATTCAGCCTGGAGAAGAGAAGGCTCTGGAGAGATCTTATTGTGGCATTTCAGTACTTAAAGGGGGCTTTGTAAGAAAGACAGAGAAAGACTTTTTTCCAGGGCCTGCAGTGATAGGAGAAGGGGTCAATGGTTTTAACTAGATTTAGATGGAATAAGGAAGAAATTTTTTACAATGAGGGTAGTGAGACAATGGAAGAGGTTGCCCGGAGAAGTTGTCATTGCCCCATCCCTGGTAGCATTCAAGGTCAGGCTGGATGGGGTTCTGAGCAACCTGACCTAGTGAAAGATGTTCCAACAGGGGAGTTGGACTACATGATCTTTAAAGGTCCCTTTCTATCCATACTATTCTACGATTCTATGACTACTTTGTAATAGCCCATGCTGCTTAGGACTAACTGTTTTGCACAACAGGATTGCTTTGGAGACTCTTAACTAGAGCAATTAAGTAAGCTAATTGCAGGTTGGTGCTCAGGCCCAAAAAAAAGACAGCGACATAACTTCTGTGAGTAGGAGATACCATTAAAGAAAGGAGGCTGCTCTTAAATGACCAGTGTAGCTGCTACCTATATTTACAGAGCAGCCTGCTGATTACAATGCTCTAACATGCAAAAGGCAGCATGTATATGTTTTTATCCTGCTGATGTGGTGAGTAAAACTCAACCTTCCCACCTGCAAAGCAGTGTTCAATCCAGCAGGCTGTAGAACAGCTAAAGATGAGGGTGGGGTGCAACTGAACAAAAGAATTGTCTCCACTCCTATGGAAAATGGAACGTTGGGAAATCAGTTACAGATGTAGGGGAAGGGGATGCAGAAAGGACTAGACAGATCTTGTGGTAAGAACACTGATAACCTATATGCATTTTACACTAAGAATTTATTTGGTATAATGCACACATTAATTTTACACAACACATCAGTCTCTCCTATTAGATACCAAAGGATATAGATTAGATTTTGCTCATATCTTGTCTATTCATTTTTTACTATGATTACAGAACTGCTCATTTATCTTCTGGTGACTTTCAGTGAAAAGGAATTGCCTGTCTCATCTTTTTGTAGTTTTTAAAATATGTCTTGTACCTCATTTTAGGCTTTATATTCACACATCCGAGAAAACATATGGAGGTACTAATACATAAACAAAATTCATTAAGTGTCCTTCCTAGGTGTTTTATGGAACTCAAACAGTTTATACTGTTGCTTAAAATAATTAACGCCAAAAATATGTTGAAATTTTTGTGGCCATAAGAATCTTTTAATCCCACTGATGGATCATGTATGGCTTTAATATGGTTGAAATTTTATTTGAATTAATTCTTTCCTTTCTTTCCCTTCTCCTTTGTCATGGTTTAACCCCAGCTAGCAACTAAGAACCACACAGCCGCTTGCTCACTCGCTCCCAGCGGGATGGGGGGAGAATCAGAGGAACAGAAGTGAGAAAACTCATGGGTTGAGATTAAAACAGTTAAACAACGGAAATAACATATAATAACAACAACAACAATAATTTGTGATGAAAAGGTAAATAAGACAGAGAAAGAAATAAAACCCAGGAGAGACAAATGATGCAAATGAAAACAATTGTTCACCACTAACTGACCGATGTCCATCCAGTCTCAGAGCAGTGCCCCCCAGTCAACATTCTGCCTAAGTTTTATTGCTAAGCATGATGTCATATGGCATGGAACTTCTCTTTGGTCAGCTGGGGTCAGCTGTCCCAGCTGCATCCACCTCCCAGCTTCTTGTGCACCCCCAGCCTACTCGCTGGTGGGGCGATGTGAGAAGCAGAAAAGGCCTTGACTCTGTGTAAGCACTACTCAGCAATAACAAAAACGTCCCTGTATTTTCAACACTGTTTTCAGCACAAATCCAAAACATAGCCGTATACTAGCTACTACAAAGAAAACTAACTCTATCCCAGACAAAACCAGCACACTCTTCCCTTTCCGTTTCTCAGCCTGTATGGAATTTGGATTAGCTAGGAAATGAGATAAACAATATGACTGGCTTCTAAAACACTTCTTCAAAAACATGCAGTTCAAATATGTGAAACATAGCTCACTTGCCAAATACGCTGATTTGATGGGCATACATCATGATGTGGAAGTTTGCTTTTGTATGCAAGTGGGAGTTATCATTCTGCCCTTGCCAACACTTTCTTGGTGTTTGTTCACTGCAGAGTTGCTTGCTTTTATGTAGAAGCAAATAGAAATAAGAAAGACTTACAACATTTTTGCAAAATGCCAATCCTGATTTGACAATGCAGAATGTAATCTTTGTTTTGGTTGGAAAATAATATTTGTACAGACATTTTTAAATCATGCAAATCTCCAAAGGGAAGCTCTCTTTCTGAGAACATAGATATCCTTGTGTGAACAACTGTATTTGTTCTGAAAATGTCCACCCTGTTGTCCTAGTTAAATAGATGTGTAGCACTTAGGAGGCAGGCAGAAAACAGGAAAATATTTTAAATTCATGCACTTTCTTGGATATGAAGAACCACATAATCATTTCAACAGAATTGGAAGAGCAGAAAGGAGGACTAATAGGAACGCTTAAAGAACCAAACAAGTCTTCTGTCAAGATCTAACTTTTGGCATTTAATTTGTGTCCAACTACATGGCATGTGGAAAGGCAATGTCTAGATAAATATGCTTTACATTTCAGGTGGCACTAAACAATGCAAAGCAGTTTCCAAATGACTATGTCCAAAGTACTGCAACACATGAATTTAAATTAAAAGGAGCTCACTGTAACCTTCACAATTAGGACAATACAAATGAGTTGGGTTTTTTTCCCTCTGAATTTTTTTCTTTTGTGCTGTTCGGTTTTTTTTTGGGGGTGTCTTTTTAACATCACAAGGAAGCAAATGTATCTACCTTGTTTTTTTCACCCTTTGTCAAGCTGCCCATTTATCAGCATGAAATGGTTCTCAGACCTCATTTCACAAGTAGCGTAACACGGAGACTGCTTCTCTCTGGGATTTACACTACAGTTATGTTCACTGTAGGTTCCAGAGGAAGGGACAGCCAAGGCCAATGATGAGCTAAAACATTGTAGTTCCAAAGAGTTCTGAAACATAGAGTTTCTTTTTACTTTGGACTTTATCTTTAGAGTTATCCACTTTTCCTCTGACATTTTTTGTGCCTTATAAGGAGCATAGGTCATATAGCTATGGAAAACTACTACGTAACTTAGGCTTGCACAACTTGAAGGACTGTGTGTTGGACTCAATCACATGGTTGATGTCATGGACTCCCACTGAAAAAAGAATTTTATACATTTATGTTAAAGATGCATAGGTAGTCTCCTACTTCACCAACTCTTTCTACACACAACTTTGAAACTCCTGTAACTAGGACGAGTGTGCCACCTTACTGGGCTCCCTGCTCAAAGAAAAGTTGCTAAAAGCTCTACCCCCATATATGACCAACTCTTCTGGCCTCTTCCCAATTACTGAATCATGTGGTGTCTAATCACAGGACCAATACAACAAAATGTGCCATATTGTATTACCTTATTAAAGAGCTGAACTCTCTTCCCTAAACACATGGTTCTTCGAATATTGAACCAGAACTGAAACTTGGAATGCCTGCTAACTAATAAACTAGTAATATGAAGAATATGAAATGGTAGTGAAATAAAGATGAAATGATATTGTTATTTCATCCAGTTGGAGAATACCTTTTGAACTCGGGAGAATACCCTTCTACCCAGGAAGACAACATGCTAACTCTATCATAATCGCTTAAAGAATCAGAAGCATAGGCAGATGTAAGGGGTATGGTGGTTTCCTTCCTAAGTCTAGAATACCTGGCCATTACACAGTCTCATGTCTCAAAATGCTGAGCAACACCTGATCTAGGCAGAAACTGACACTATTACCTCCTTGTAGTACTCTTAATCCTGAAACCTCTTTTAGAATCAGGTAGACAACCTACACAGTAATCTCAGATAGAAGATATTAGAATAACATCTTTCTCCCTAGCACTCGAGAGATGAAACCCAATTTCAATTTCCTTTCTACCTGAGAGAATTAAAACATGCACCTCCTACTCCTGTTAAGCTGTAAGTTACAGGTTAAGCTCTCAATCCTTTTTGGGAAAAAAGACTGTTCCACTTTAATATTAAGTAAATATTCACTGGGACAGAAAAAAATGAATTTTGATCTGTACAGCCTTGATTTAAACAAGAGGAGACCCATTTTTCATATTACATATTAATGAAAATTTAAGTATTATGAATTAAATACTCACTAGAGCAGCATTTGGGAGGCAGATTTCCCCCATGACAGGTAACAGCCCTGACCATTTGGGTAGAATTTCATATGTCTCTTACTCTGTCTTTCTCTGGAACAATGTATATTTAATTATTTCATGCAAAACCTAAAAATTTGAAGGAGGGAGCTAAAGATTCCCACTCTTATACCTGAAAGCCAGCTGGTTATTTTATTAATCTGGAAAAGCAGATTGACAGAATTGAAACCCCTCCAGCAAAAAGGAAGCTAGGCTTAGGTTTCTGAATTTCCGAGTAAAAGTCTGGGACACCATAATCTTTTCTTGCTCTGATTTTTTGACTTAGGAATGCTGAGAACTCTTATCAGTTTAGGTGCCACAAGCAATCCAAACTTATGTTGCCTGGATTGTGTGTATGCAGCATCTTTGTGTTTGTGTATCTCTTTGCCTGTTTAATCCGAGGTATTGCTAGAAGTAGACATTTAGTCCTTAATGATCTTGGACTTACAGAAGCAAAGTAAGTGACCATCCATTTAGCTTTGTGGTGCCATTACTAGATTATTAACCATGCCAGAACTAAACAGTCTAAAACTCAATTAGCTGTAAAGTACATTGCAATCACTTTGGTAAGGGTTATGGAAATATCCATTAAGGCCTGCATAACTTAACGTGACAAAGGTCAGATGTTGATGTCCTCAGAATAGCCTTACATTTAGTGAACGGTTGAAGACTGAATCCACATTTTGGAATGAATTTGGATATTAGGTCACTGTATCCTTAGGGAACACTCTTAAAAATATTTTCCTGCACTTTGGTGGATACTGGTCTGGTACAAATCCAGTCAACTTGGTTATTTGCCTGCAGAACTGCACTGACAGTAATACCATCATATGTCTTACCTTGTATTGCTGAACCACCCATTTTCTTATTTTCTTCCTCATTGGCTCAGCAGACAGGAAAACAGAGGTCTAGCAATATAGGCAAGGACTACTTCTCTTTCCTGACTCCTCAGGTGCAGCAGAACTCCAGAGCTAACCTTACACTTGTAAATTAAATGATCTTGGGATCATTTCCAGTGAATAAGGACAAATAATCCATGTCTGTATCATTAAATCCTCTAATCCTCCCATGCTAATTCTCAAATTGTGCCCACACACTGTTTGAGAGAATACTAGCTGGCATAGACCTTAAATCTGAAGTGGACCTTTCTAGCCATGTAGGTGACATAAAATCCACGGCCTGGAGAAGTTTCGTGGAACCGACTAATCTACCTGTGACGATGTAACCATATATTCCATAGTCCTGGCAAGGTACTCGTCACATATAATGCCTTCAAAAATTACAAAAATAATATGGAATAATTTAATAATACTTTTTAATCCTGTCAAAAATACCTTATAATACTTTGACATCTGTGAGTATCAGTTTATCCACAATTTATATTTTCAATAGAAATATTTATAGTAATGTATTAAAAAACAACAAAAAATAAAGTAACTTTGATCAGAATTTAGCATTAATTTATACATTTGTCTAAAGATCACTCCAGTTCCATATCATTATAATTATTACATAACTTCTGTTAACTCCCAACATATGCTAAAAAGTCAGCTTTGCCTGTTTTGTCTTGATTAATTGTAAAAAGAAAGGGTAAAATAGTTCAACAAATCAAAGATCTTGCCGAATATCTTGTGAAATGGTAGGAATAAAATAATTTAAAGAATTTATTAATATACACATGACGATCAACAAACATCCTTACAAGCATCTGGGAAGGATGTTAAAGTCACAACGATGTATATAATATTAGCTTTTATGGACTACACTCTCTTCTCTGAATTTCCTCTTTAAGAAATAATATGGAGTTCATTTCACCTTTTCTTATATCTCCAGGGGAACCTCTTCTATTTTGTTAATTATAAAACTGTCCAGGGTTCTGCTTATTCAGGTATTTATAACTTCTATCATAGTGTTTCCCAACTTGTAATAGTTTATTCTTACAGCACCCTTTGGAGCAGGTATTAGTAACTCTTCATTCTGATGAGGCGCTGAAGACCTTAGATAGCATAAAATGAAATACTGGAAGTCTGAAAAGAAACAGGTTGATGACTTCTGCCTGGGGTAAACACATACAACAACATGTTCTGCTGTTACTTTAAAGAAACCCAAAACAACAAAACACAAAACAAATCATAAACCAAAAAAAACCCTGACTTTCTTCTTATTACAGATAATTATGTTTTTCTTTCTGAAACTTCGTCCATGTCTTGTATCATTATTAACTCTTCCAGTCCTCACAAAGTTATATTGTGTATGATGGAGTGCTACTGGAAAACACTTAAAAAATTCCATGAGGTAAGAAAATACTTTGAAAAATTATCATCCCCCTCACAGGTGTTGGATTTGTTGGTTTTTTTTTTTTTTTGTTATTGCTGTAGTTGTTTTTGATAAGCGTACCCAGAATATGAATCAATTACTGTTATAATCTGTCATCATTCACAGAAACAGAGATCATGTCAACCAATATACTTGCTAAGATCACATGATGTTTCAGCTGAAGATGCAAAGGTTCCTGTGCTTGTTCTTACTGATATATTGGATTCATTCAACAGTTAATAACCACAAAAGGAAACTATTATAAACCCAATGATTTTACCTTTACTATTTCATAATCATGGAATCATAGAATCATAGAATGGTTTAGGTTGGAAGGGACCTTAAAGATTATCTAGCTCCAATCCACCCGGCATTAGTCCAGGTTGCTCAAAACCCCATCCAGCCTGGTCCTGAACACTCCCAGGCATGGGACATCCACAACTTCTCTGGGCAATGCATACAAGTGCCTCACTAGCCTCAGAGTGAAAAATTTCTTCCAGATATCTAATATATACCTACCCTCTTCCAGTTTGAAGCCGTTACCTCTCATTCTGTCACTACATGCCCTTGCAAAAAGTCCTTCTTCAGTTTTCTTGTAGGCCCCCTTCTGATACTAGAAGGCTGCTGTAAGGTCTCCCCAGAGCCTTCTCGTCTCCAGGCTGAACAATTCCAACTCTCTCAGCCTGTCCTCATAGGAGAGGTGCTCCAGACCTCTTATCACCTTCTTGGCCCTCCTCTGGACCCTCTCCAACAGGTGCATATCGTTCTTGCACTGAGGACTCCAAAGCTGGACACAATATTCCAGGTGGGGTCTCACGAGAGCAGAGTAGAAGGGGAGAATCACCTCCCTCAACCTGCAGGCCATGCTTCTTTTCATGCAGCCCAGGATACGGTTGGTCTACTGGGCTACAAGCCCACTCCTTCTTTGGCCAACACCTACCTGGCCCTACACCCCTCCCCTACCTGCTGCCCAGTCTCTGGAGACCATTGGGGTGGCTGGGACCCTTCACCTCCCAAAATAGGGGGTTATGATGCCCCCATACCCCCAAGTCTTCCATGCAGTGTCCCTTTCCCAGGCAGCTGTACTTGACCTGCCTCTGTGTGGCCGGAGAAAGCCCACTGACAGCCCCCAGCAATTATATGCCTCCACAGCAGATCCCTTATGAGACCAGGTCTCTGTAAGTTGTGAGAACATGCTGCACTGGGAGGGAATGCTTGGAGGGCAGTAACAGGTATTACTGTCCCTGTGATGTGCCCCCTTTGTGGCTTCCCCCACCCTGCCCGTGGCCAAGGACCCCACTGCAGCCCCGTGGGGCAATCATCTCCTGCCCCAGTGATACCGCAGCAGGGCAGTTGTCCAGTTCTCCACAGCCTTACTCAGCCCAGCCATGGGCAGGTATCTTTCTAGTCTAATTGTTTTTCTAAAAATTATGTTGGTATTTTGCAGTGAGGAGCAAAAGCAGAATACACAGAGATATTGTTTAGTGAAGGTAAAAGAACCTTTTCTGTAGTTAAAAACCCACAGGATTAAAAAGGAGGCAGGAACCACTGTTTCCTAATTATATAAGTGAAATAACGTCTTTCATTATATTTCTGTCAAAACACCAGTCTGATAGATGTACTGTGAGAATGACCCACCATTTGTGGTGAGAAAAGAAAATGATATGTGATTTCTGTTCCCCACATAAGTAAGTTGAGTGAGAAGTCCAGCTACTCACCTCTACCAAATGGAAGATTTATGTACAACATTTTAAAATATTTGAGTAATTTAAAAGAAAGCAGTTCTTCTTAAGATGGCTACAGGATGCATGTATTTCCACTATTAATAGAAGATACAAGTCTTTAAACCTTGTGTTTTGGACTTAAACTCTTATTTTTTGTTTAAATTTGACATTCAGTGACTCGGTCCTGTTTTGAACTTTGCTCAAGCATTAAACTTAGGGTTTAGCACAAACCTTTCTCCCTCTAGCTAGTACATCTTAACATACTGTAGCTGGAATACTGAAGACAACCTACATACTAAAAGCAGAAGTATACAAAACTGGTGTTACTCTCTTAAAAAAAGTAGGTCTTGATCACTCTTCATACAAAGTTATTTTAATTTGTGGAAAATACAAGTATTCTAACTGATTTTACAGCAACTTTTACTTATTCAGACAGTCTCAGTAGTTTATCTCAAAATGATAGTAAGTTTTAGTGTATTTCTGAAAATACCTTCTTTTTTCTATTGATGAGTTTTCTTCTCTTTCTGAAATGTGCTTTGAAGTTGCATGGCTGTCTCTTATTTGCAAGTTACTGGAATCTTCTTATAAAGCTTTATTTTTCCTTGTTATTATGATAGGCCTTTATTCTGATTCATTGCTTCTCTCATGTTAGTATTGCATCAGCAGTTTCTACGACTGCAAGAGCACTGCTTTACATGTTATCAAATGGTTTTGTGATGCTGCTGCAGATGGTCTTTACAAAAGTTTATCAGCTTAATATTCATCTTATTTTCCTGTTCATTGTGGCTTTGTTAATTTACTATGAAGTGCTGGATTTTTACAGGCTGTTCAAAGGCACATAACCATAATAGTTACATCTTTCTCTTCTTCATAGTTTATCAAATATCCTCATTGCTGATTTAATAACATCTTCAGTTTAGCCAATAGCGACTTCATAATATGAATATATGCCTGCTGCTCAATGCTAACTTTCTGTTTCCATTTTCTTTGTGCACATCTGTGAAACACATAGTACAAAACAGAAACTAGGTTTGAACCGTCAGCATCAAGGAATTGAAGGCAGTAACAGGCTTCAATGGCCCTAACCCATTGGACCCATGAGAAGCCCTGTCTCATCCCCTTTGGGGCCATCAGTCCCTGCCCCAGTGACACCACAGCAGGGCTGGTCTTCAGCTCCCCACATCCCCCCCTGACTAGACATGGTCCCACTGCCTTGCACATACCCATGGGCCCACATTCCAACCCAGCCTCAGCCTGTCCCTGTCCCAATGGAGATGCCTGATGCCCAGGGCTGCCCCGGTAGTCCCTGTCTGCCCTGCTTCTCGCTGGGGTGGTGGGATGGACCCTGGCTGGCAGCTCTCTGTTCTTTAATGATCTGCCAGTTCACACAGCACCCTGACACTAAGTTGCCTCCTGTTCAAATCTTGAAGGCCCAAATTTAGGATCCCTGTCTTAGGCCTGGAAAACCCACTGACGCTTCAGCAGTCAGCATGAAGAAGTAGCTGTGTGTTGGATCTACAGACAGCATAAATGCATTTGCATGGACTAGTTTGAGGATTACTATTCCAAATACTGTTACTGTCTCTTGAATTTTCTTTGAATTCTTGATGCCACTCCATCTACCCAGGAGGAAAAAAATTCTTGCTATCTCCAGAAAGAAGCTTTCATTTCATAAGTTTTTAAGGGTGTGCTTCTTCAGAGAAGAAGAAAAAGAAGAAAAAAAAACCACAAAATGCTGCTAACACAAAGTTAAAATAATTTATTGTTAGCAAGTAGCTGAAGCTGAGCCTCCTTGTGATTATCAAAACACAGTGAGAATTAACACCTTATCGATTAGTGGAAAAAAGAAAGCTGGCAAAACTAAACACAAAATTGCCTACAATCATTTAAAAGGTAATTCAAAGTAATCCTCAAATTTCCATTCCTTCCCTTTGGGGACTTTCACAAAGTTTTCTAGTTATTCAACCCCTCATGTCGACTGCACGTTTTCTGCCCTACTTAATCAGCAGTCTGCCAAAGTTCTTAAAGCACCAGGTGTGCAAATGTGTCATCTTTTCTCCCCTAACTTTATACTTCTATATACTGAGCTAGTCATCCTAGTCTCCCTTTATGATCAATAGAAAGAAAAAAAACTTCTGGGGAGCAATTACCCTATTTCAGGCAGCTGAAATGAACCACTCCCTAAACTTATCCATATCTATCCATTGACAGAAATGGTTAACTGACTATAATGATAGCGTGCAGTGCCTAACTCAGAGGTATGTGTGCAGTCTAAATATCTAGCATTCAGAAGTGGGTCCCACCTAAATTCCTAGAGAGTTCACTGAGCCAGAGCTAGATCTATGAAATGGAAAAACCCAACACCTAACATGGTCATTCATTCAATTTGCAAATGAAGTTGCCTCATACTTGGTTTGTATCCATGCAGCCGTTGGGCTGCTTTTGAGCCAGTGACTTTTCCTGGAGTTTAATGTGCATTTCTTCAGCATTAATGTTAGTTTAAGCAGTCCTTCTGCCTCTGAGGAGTAGCTGTTTGGAGCTGCTATGGCAGTAGAATGAGTAATCTGTGAAACAAACAAACAGACAACCAAAAAACCGGAAAAAAATAATAGCCTAAGTAGATGCTCAAAGCAGCTCAGAGACCTAATGGTGCTCAAATACAGCTAGAACTCTGAAGTACCATGAATGGTAGAGAATTAGTCTTTGCAACTTGTCTTCCATATAAGCTTGGATATGAATTTCAGGAATGTAGTCAGCCATCTCTATTAACTTAAAAGTGGAGTTGAAAACTACTCTCAGTTCTTCTAGTAGTCCCAGGATTATTTATTTAATTTTTCTTCACTATAAAATTATTTGATTAAGCTTATGGTCTACAAGAAATCAAATTAAACTCATGTTAGAAGTGCTGAGTTCTCTCCAATGATTATAAAAGATTAGTTGAGTTATAGACACCTGTATTGTTTCCATATATAAGTATCATACTTACCAAAGTTCAAGTGTATACAAAAAACTGGATATAAGACATTGTAATTTGGCCAGTTATCTCAAAAGAGACCCTGACCTTAATAGCATCTACTTCCACAATTTCCCTCATTTTCAGATTAGACTATAACTCACCATAGGAGCACAGAATGTAAAGACTGAATGATATCATCTTCACAGAAAGCACTTTGATGACCCTGCTCACCTCAGGGGAGAGTAGAAAGCAAGAGGTGCAATTTTAGGTAAACTCACTGAAATATGTTCGTCTTCTGCTTAGTCCTTATGAGGCAGACCTTTGAGAACACATTCTACAATAACTGAAGGCAGTGAGCTATCCCATGCTTAACAACCTAGGTCTGATTCCTCTGTCAATCCTCACCTTGCAATTTCACAAAAAGTGACTATTTTTCACTATTGCATGAAATTTTGGAACTTTGTCCTTGGAAAGATTAACTGTGGGTCTTTCCAGATGATATGCAGATCAAGATGTAGAAGGTTGTTAAACAAACTTTATCTCCAAATCCACACTCTTTATATAAATCCAAAGTGCAAAATCACACGACTGCATGGAGGAAGTTGGGAGAATACAGGTTTCTTCTTCCATCATTTTTTTCCTCAAAAAAAAAAAAAAAAAGAAAACCATATGACATACATGGAAAGTCTATACTGAGGATATCTACAGTAGTGATATTACGATATATAATCTATAGACTCACATTTTCTTTAGAAATGGTATGTGTTATGAAATTTCCTGCAAGTAACTCCCAGATTATCTGAAAGAAGTTTATCACTGAGCAGCAGTGTAGATTGAATTTATTTAGGGCAACAAAGTACAGTTTTCTACCAAGCCCTTTTCCTTACTATTTTCTTTGTAAGTACTTTGCTGTAGTATACTTCCTTTCTTTCTTAGTAGCTCTGTTAATTCTGGTTCTCATATTTTCTTTTCTTTTGGAAAGGGCTATTAAGGGTATGGTTTATCTGCAAAGAGATGTGTGGGTCATTGGAAGTGCAGATAAGTGCTGGACTATATACCTGGAAGTATAGTAATTTCTTTTCCTTTTTTTTCTTTTTTTTCCTTTCTTTCTTTCTTTTTTTTTTTTATTTTATCTGAAGCTTATAGCACTCTGACACAAACTGAATGAACAGAAACAAACTTTTATAGAATGCATTCAAGTCACATAACTTTCATTACAGTTTCATTTCACTGTAAGCAATTATTAAAATTAAGCCATATATCAGAAGCTTATGTGATCAAGTTCAAGTGCTTTTTCAACTGTATTAAAAGGATAATGCTCTGGATATATTTGAATGGGTCTAGATGTTTTTCCTCATTAAAATACATTCTAAAACAAATTCATTGTTATCTTAAGACATCTAAAAGTGAGTATAGATTGTACAACAATATTTATTTTTATTTCATAGACTTTAGTCTGTGCCATTTAAGTTTAAAAGAAATAATTAATATTATAGTTTATTTTTCTCTTTATGCGTCTTATAATTGTCTTGCAATTGTTTCTCATAAACCCAAAATAAAACTGCACACAAATTGTCTTCACTAACATTCAAAATGAACTTCAATTATGTCAGAATCCCTAAGGACTATGTTTTTATAGCATGTTAAAACATCAAATTAAGTTCTGTACTAACTCACAGATCTGTTATGAGTGCAAAATCTTTCTTGTCTGACTACTAAAAGAAATGCAGACATGTATTAACTTTAAATACTTCTGTTATCAAAAACAGTACTATGCATGATGTTAAATTCTTTGAGTGGGCATACTATTAATGTTGCATATCGTTGCTCTAGTTGAACAGTAAAAATCATGCTTGAAAAAGGCCAAGGATTCCAGCATTTCAGCAAGACAGAAAATTCCAACTGTATTACAAGTCTGTATATGATACTAAAAATAAAGGCATTATTTGACCCATCTGATATGATATACTTTCTTTTGTAAGTGCAATAGTTATCCCATTTGAAGCAAACCATTCTTCATTTCTTCAGTCTTTTCCAGAATCATGTATGTACAATGTAACCCTAGAAATTCTATAGGTGGATGAAAATCACAGTAGCCTGCAGCATATAAAGGTCAAAAATGAAATAGATTTTGGTGGCCTTGATTCAGCCTTTGTCAATAGTCTCATGTGGCACAAGAAAATAATGAGCAGAAATATTTTGTTAGTATGAGTAGTTTAGTTGTTGATACAAATTAGTGGGCTTTTAAAAAGAAGTTACTTCTTGGCCAAGGAGAAACAGTATTCTGTGTAATCTGTCCTTGGTATTAACTTTGGAAGTGGAAAACATGAACAGGAACATAGAGGTAGACATAAAAAGTGCAGCTGTCAATACTATCAGAGACTTTATTACCATCCAGCCCCTGTAAATAAAAAAAAAGTTTTTGCATCCCTGCAGGAGTTGCTCATGATTTAAGTTTTCATATTTGTCACAAGTCAAGGGTCTGAAGTACATTTCCTTACACCTTTTGTCAATTTATAGAGCAGTCAAGCCAGTGTGATGTTACAATGCAATGAGACAGGTTATGAACCAGGAGGACCTTCAGCATGTTGGGATTTTAGAAACACCTATTAATTTCTTACCATAATCTTTACTTTAGTTCCTTCTCTCATTGTCCCTAACCTCGAAATAAGAGAGAGAGAGAGATGGAGTGTAGGCTAGAGAATGGGAAAAGTAAGAACTGTAAAATTTGACTGCTTAATTATATCCCTTTACTGAATCAAGGTGTTGGTCAAGAATAGTCAGGCTGTAGAGCTAATGCTCTAGTTACAGTTTTTCTCTGTCTCCCATTGGTTACTCCCTGGCAGTTTGCTGTCGCACTGGGCTTTGAGAATATGTCAAGTGGGAGAAGAATGACTCTTTGAGAGGTGCTTTTACTGCAATTTACATTTCAATTAACTCGAAAACTCATGAAATCCTTATTTCCTCTGACATTTCTCTCTTCACAACCTAAGCATACTGATTTTTAACTATCAAAATTTATTTTAAGTAGTTGAAAGAAAATGATTCTGCATGACCACCACAAACCAACCAACCAACTAACCAAAAAACTCCAATCCCAACCCTCATCCCCAATTCTCACTTTAATACTTAGCCAGTTTATTCTTTAAATAGAATGGGAGAACGATATTCAGCTATATGCTGGTTGTATGTGAACGGACTTTATTTTCTATCTTTTGCTGTAAAAGAAAACAAACCCCAGTCGTGAAGGCTGTTCACAGTGAGAGCCAGACATCTTGACAGCTGTGATCTCCACTCAAGCACTACCCAATAACTTCTCTGCTTTCTTTCTGACAACACTTCTTCTCCCCTTCCTCCTTCCACTGCTGTAGGCCTGCAAAATCCCTCTCCAAATAATGTCAAAAGCTGATACGTTTTGACCAAAATCATCCCCTTCTGGCACGTGTCTTTGCTTTTTCACCCATTGAGATAAGAAGGAAGAAGAGTGTAAGGGTATGTGGAAGGAGAATGTCTGCTCCTTTAAGAGTATCTGGTCAAGGACATTTTCAATGGGGAAAAAAAAAAAAAAGAGAAAAAGAAAATAAAAAAGAGAATAAGAAAAGGAGGAAGCTGTAAAGAACAACATACAGGGACACAAACCTGACCAGCAAATGGTAGGGGAGGCAGTGATGAGAATCAAGCCTGGTCAGTCACAGTAATTGATGAGGGCATGTAGGAGTGTGAGAATGTTTATTCCAGCGAGGTTATCTGATCAGGGAACCTGTCAGTTGGGAAACTAAGGAAAAAGGGGGAAACCAGAAACGAAATATACAGAGACACAGACCTGACAAAACTTACGTGGAGACAATGACAAGAAACAAACTTTGCCACTCATACTCATTGATGGGCTGTGCAGAAACTATAGATGTCACTTCCAGGAATATCAAGCTGGTCTTTGCAAGTGATAAGACTGTAAACCAGGGGAGACCATGACTGGGAGGGGTGCAGGAATTGATAGAGCTGTACAGATCCATGGGGGAAAGTCCAGGGGAAGGGGGAGCAGAGAGGAGAGAAAGGCGGTTAGACAGAATATGCTATAAAAGGGGCCTGTGTCATGTAAAATGGGGCTGGTCAGTATATTTGCCTGGTTGAGCCTTGAACCTGATCACGGGAGTCTGTCCTATCTTCTTACATCTTCTTCTTAAACCTTCTTTTAACTGTTTCGCTCTCTCTGCTATGTCTATGTGTGCTGCAAGAACTCAGTGACAGCTACTGATGGGACCTCTGTGTGTGAGTGGAATTTGGTGCCAGGTCCTGTCCTGTGGTGTCAGCTACTGGAGCCAAGAGGGTCTCAGCATACTGCCTTCCAGAAACTAGGCAAGTTTCTGTCTGAAAGACTTTGACACAACTGAACTATTAATAATGATTAAGTTTCTTGAATCACAAAGTATTTTTCTTAATACTGAAAAATAATCAGTTAAAAAGGGAGTACTTACATTTGTAACCTAAATGACAAAACCAAACTTTCTTAAAGGAAGGTGAATTGTGGGGTTGAGATCTGTATAACTGCTGAACATTTAATTCCATATTACACCACATTTCTCTGCTTGTTGCCAGTGAATGCAAATCAAGCATTTCTGTAGCTTTGTTTTAGTTGGGATTGGAGGAAACACATTAACTACCAGATAATGAAAATGTCACCTCAAATTCTTCACACGTGTTCAAGTTTATTTCTCTCCAACGCCAGTAAATTGTAGTGAGATGTATTTCATCAGATTCATTATCAGTTTATTTCTGGAATCAAAATTAGGATTATTCAAATGTAGTGTCTGAAAAAGGTTGATTTGAAATTCTAATTGTTGTCTAATCTTAAGAATCCTACTGAATCTATAGCAAGGCTATAGTGGTAATATGGTAGCCATTATAATGTATAATTCAGTTGGGAAAATGGATTATTCCTCAGGCAATACAATGATCCATGAATTTCTATTAACTGATGAAGTATTCCCCAAAGAAGCTCCAGAGGTATGAAAAATAATCTTTCTGAGTTAACACAGACATTGTTAGCTGTGACATTGTACTTATTATGAAAGACAAGAAAATGTTAAGTAAAATAACTGGTATCTAACTAACGTCTTAAAATGGTTATTCTTCCACAGTAATAACCCATTCCAGGTTTTGAAAGAGCAATACTAGATTTAGAGCTTTTTTTTAAAAAAAAGATATACTACTTTTATTACGCTTTTAGAGTATGAATTTTAAAAACTGCAGTTTCTGGTTTTCAAACTAATTTCTATTTTTGTGTTTACTATTCAATTATTAACTGACTGCACTGCTGCAAAAGAAAATAAAGAACATGATAGCTGAACAAAACATTAAACAATAACTCACAAATAAAGGAAAATATAAATTGCATTTAAATTGTAATATAAATCCAGATCTCTCAATGCTTTACATCTAGTCCAGCACTAAACACTAGATGTTTCTGATGAAGGGGATTTCTGATACAAGGGATTGCTTATATCAGAAATACTGTGGCCAGCAGGAGTAGGGAAGTGATCGTGTCCCTGTACTTGGCGCTGGTGAGGTTGCACGTCGAATACTGTGTTCAGTTTTGGGTCGCTCACTACAAGAAAGACATCGAGGTGCTGGAGCAACTCCAAAGAAGGGCAACAAAACTGGTGAAGGGTCTAGAGCACAAGTCTTATGAGAAGTCACTGAGGGAACTGAGGTTTAGTCTGGAGAAAAGGAGGCTGAGGGGAGACCTTATCACTCTCTGCAACTACCTGAAAGGAGGTTGTAGCGAGGTGAGGGTTGGTCTCTTTTGCCAGGTAACAAGTGATAGAACAAGAGGAAATGACCTCAAGTTGCACCAGTGGAGGTTTAGATTGGATGTTAGGAAAATTTCTTCCTCGAAAGGATTATCAAGCATTGGAACAGGCTGCCCAGGGAAGTGGTTGAGTCACCACCCCTGGAGGTATTTAAAAGATATGTAGACATGACACTTAGGGTTATGGTTTAGTGGTGGACTTGGCAGTGTTAGGTTTACAGTTGGACTTGATGATCCTAAGGGTCTTTTTCAACCTACATAGTTCTATAATTATATTCTATGATTTAGGTGGGGTGGGTGAAAGAACAGAACCACAACAATCAGTGACAGTCTACATTTTATTCAATAAGCTGGATGTATAGTGTGTGGATAGCAATTCCAACTCCCAGATTTTTATTCTGCAACACATGCACACTTCACACATACCAGTCAGGGTCGCAGTTCCTCCAAATCCAGTTTGGACCAGGACCATGGACCCAAGCAAGCAGGATGCCCATTGACCAGACAATGTTAGTTCCTGGTAATGGACTGATCCATTAGAGTGGTTCTGCGTTGGGCTTACCCCTCTGCATGGCATTAGGCAACTGTGGATGTGGTCCCACCCACTCCCAATGTGGTGATGTTTTAATGACTTACTTCCATATGCCAAATTGTCAACAAAAGCCACCAATAGCCTCTGTATTGGATGCATCTTCAAATTCTTAGCACAGCTCAGGCTCACTATTTTCTGGTTAGGTGAGTTGAAATGGTCTTCAAATTATGAAGAGATTAACGAATGAAGGTAGAGAGGAGTCCACCCAGAAGAAAAAAAGAAGTGTGATTATATATTATATAGAAGAAAAAGAGTGAAAACATTAGTGAGTGATAAAGTGATTTAATTTTGACCTACACAAATGCCCTCAGAGATCTTCTATGCCTACTTGATTCATGTACTGTATTGATATCTTGGTCGTTTGATAGCTACTGTATTATTGATGCATTGATGGCTTTTAGAAGATAGGTAGTATTCTCGCTACTCAGTACACACAAAGGTAATCCAAATAACCATTCCTCAAAAGTAAGAAACCTAAAATGTAAAATTCTAACAACAAATGCAAAAAATATAACTATTTATAAACACCTCATATATAATGAAGCTGATTCTGTCTGGGAAACTCCCTGTAAGCTCAATTGCATAAGTTGAATTATTTATGTCTGTAGTATCATAATATCAAAGTACCTAGCTTTTGAATAGACGTTTATTGTGTTCCTAATAAGCAAGCTGAAGCATGATTTGTATTACTAAACCATTTATACTGTTTTATGTTGTATATATAGTATACTATACTATACATAATGAGGTTCTGAAGAATTCAGAAAACATTTAAGATGTATTTTTCTTGGAAGTAATGGAAGGATGTAGTGAGATCATCCTGAATTCTCCAGACAGCAGAAACATCAAAGCAATGAAAACGAAATTTCTGATAGTCATGCTCCTGATTTTAGGGGTGTATATATTTCAGTCAGAACTGAAAAACACTGTAGGTCAGATAGACAATACCCTACAGGTTGTCTTCTGTAGCTGAAATTGTAAACATCATTATCTTTTCAAAGGAGTTCAAATATGACAATCATAAACTTTGTGCATCCAGCACTGCATGTTAATTTGACAGGATCAGTATACATTGCAGCAAATTTGCAGTGATTTTACTGCCTATTTTAAGGAAAAAACCCAACAAATACATTAACTCTTCTAGAGTGTGCAATGAATAAATAAAGTTAACAGCAAATATTTTCAACATCTCAACAATTTAATACAGAAACATAATGAGCTTTACAGTCATACAGAAGCATAATGAACTTTATAGTCCTAATGCAATAACCAGAGCTAGAGTTGGTGGAAATGAAAATACAGGGATCAGTTAAAGAGGTTTGATAGAGACAGGGTAATTTAGATATTACATATAATGACATGATAAAAGTTCTCCAACATTTGAATTCTCAAGTCCTTTTATGATGTACAGTTGTTTCCAGCAGGATCCCCACATAAGTTCCATGATCATACCGGTGAGTTTACAAGTTATGCAGAGACTTCAAAAATTCCTCAAGGACTTCAGTATGCCTTATAATCTTTTATTTATACATATAAAGGAAGGAGGCAAAAATATGTCTGAAGTGTACATGAAAGCAGTTTAAATATTTTTTTACTGTTGAAAATTAATCTATTTCTAAAAAAATATATATTTTGGTAGATTATTATTCAATTTCCATACATTTTACTAAAACTCTACAAGTGTATCACATTTACTCCGACATCGTTATCAAAATTTCAGTAACAAAAATGTCATTTTTTAACTGAAAACAGGTACTTTGTAAGAAAATGAAAAGCAATGTTGCAGTAAATTAGTACTGAAAATGTTGTGACAAATAAATCCAATCCAAACTAAGGGGAAAAGAAAACAATGCTGAATATTATAAGGTCATTTCTGTATTCCCGACAGCTTTGCTTATCATTTATCTTTGTATTTCCATTCTTGAATAGCTTGATGTTCAGTCTCATTAGAGCTGAATTAGTCCCCTCCTGCTTTGTTTTTCATTCATCACTATTTATCCAAAGATCAATAAATTCCATTTACTAAGAATCTGAGTATCAGAATACCAAGGTTATAAAAAGATGTATTTTGAAATTGCAACTCATATTTCTTTTCATCTAACCTTATTCACCTATGTAGAGCTAATAACTGATCCGCTATTAATCTTGAGACAAAAAAATATGATTTATGCTTGTAAAAATTGTTCTCCTAAACAAACAGTACAAATTACACAAAGATGTATACTTTTGATCACATTTTTCTCAGTTAAAAACATGGGAAAAATTACATATGAAGGAAACTGATTCGTACTATTTTCTAGACACCTTACTGCCAGAGAATCATCAACAGATGTTAGCATAAACAATAACTGAGGGACAAATAGAGGCCATGGTTGTGAGATTGCAACAATTAATTATATAAAGCAATATACACTTTCAAAAAATTCAGAACTACTTTGACATATCATTTTGAGCTCTTAGGCACAGTTGAAGGCCAGAATTGCAGCTAAAGTGACAGGTTGCTGATATTTTTCTTCCTCACATCCAAATACCTTAGAGAAGACAAAATAAACATAGCTCAAACACCAGAAAACTGACAAATTCAGTTGCTTTCTTTGACACTGCAGAATCCTGTATCATACAAAGAATCATAGAATTGTTGGTGGTTCAAGGGGAAACATGGAGGTCTGTATCACAGAATCATAGAATCTCAGAATCATAGGATCATAGAATCATAGAAACATAGAATGGTTTGGGTTGGAAGGGACCTTTAAAGGTCACCTAGTCCAAACTCTCTTACAGTAAGCAGGGACATCTTCACCTAGTACTCAGAGGTCTGTCCAACCTGACCTTGAATGTTTCCAGGGATGGGACATCTACAACCTCTCTAGGTAATAACCTGTTCGAGTGTTTCACCATGCTTATTCTAAAAAATTTCTTCCTTATATCTAGTTTTAATCTACCCTCTTTTAGTTTAAAGCCATTACCCTTTGTCCCATCGCTACAGGCCCTGTTAAAAAGTTTGCCCCTGTATTTCTTGTAGGCCCCCTTTAAGTACTGAAATGCTGCAATAAGGTGTCCCTCGAGCCTTGTCTCCTCCAGGCTGAACAATCCCAACTCTCTCAGCCTCTCCTCGTACAAAAGGTATTCCACCCCTCTGATCATTTTTGTGGCCTTTCTCTGGACCCACTCCAACAGGTCCATGTTTTTCCTGTGCTGAGGGCTCCAGAGCTGGATGCAGTATTCCCGGTGGGGTCTCACCAGAGTGGAGTAGAGGGGCAGTATCATGTTCCTCTACCTGATGACCATGCTTCTTTTCATGCAGCCCAGGATACAATTGGCTTTCTGGACTGCGAGCACATTGTTGGCTCATGTCCAGCTTTTCATCCACCAGTACCTCCAAGTCCTTCTTGGAAGGGCTATTCTCAATTCTTTCATCCCCCAGCCTGTATTGATGCTGGGGCTTTCCCCGACCCAGTTACAAGATTGTCATGGTTTGGTCCTCAAACCAGGACACGGACCTTGCACTTGGCCTTGTGGAACTTACTGAAGTTCACATAGGCCCACTTCTTGAGCTTGTCCAAGTCCCTCTGAATGTTATCCCATCCCTCAGATGTGTCAACCACACCGCTCAGCTTGGTGTCATGTGCCAGTTTACTGAGGGTGCACTCTATCCCACTGTCAATGTTGTTGATGAAGATATTAAGCAGTGCTGGTCCCAACATGGACCCCTGAGGGACACCACTTGTCATCAGTCTCCATCCAGACACTGAGCTGTTCACCACTACTCTCTGGATGTGACCATCCAACCAATTCCTTATCCACCAAACAGTCAATCTCAGATCCTTATCTTTCCAATTTAGAGAGAAGGATGTTGTGGGGGACCATGTCAAAGGCCTCACAGAATGTCAGATAGACTACATCTGTTGCTCTTCCCTTGTCCACTGATATAGTTACTCCATCATGGAAGGCCACTAGGTTGGTCAGGCAGGACTTGTCCTGTGTTATAGCACTAAAATAGGGATCTCTCTAGTACATCTAGTGAGGCATGATCCTTGTAGCTATGTCTTGAAAATCTCTACTGTTTGTTGGCTTTTGTTGTATTGCCTACTGGGAAGAATTTGACTTTATTGTTTTCATAACTGCCGTTCAAATAGTGCAGGCAGCTATCATACCTCCCCTTAGCCTCCTCTAAGCAAGCTTAGCTCCTCCAATGGCTCTTTATAAGTTCTCTAGCCCCTATATCAGTGCAATACAAATGTATCTGTCTCACAAACTGGGTAGTATTAAAATTACAGTTATATCACACTAAGGTAACTTGTGACCTGCTTTTGTGTGTGTGTGAGATCACAGACAATATTCCAAATGGTAGAAGTTCTGCATTATATAGAATTGCATGACATCACACAACATTTGTGAGGCCAGGACTCATCACACTTAACTTACACACTGCCACGCCCCACATGCCCCCACTCAGACCCACTCAGAAGAGAGGCAGCAGAGGGACTGTGACTCAGATTCAGAAATCCCCACCGGTGTGGACTAAGGCGAGACAACTCTCGAGGTCAATATACAAACATTTATTAGATTCCCACAGTGATTAATGTATGTCTTAACTAGGTCCACAACAATTGGTTAGGTATACAACAAATTATGGCAAGCGGTACTTAACAACAGATATACAATGAATTATGGCAAGTGGTAAAGTATGCCTTGCGTTACTTAACAACTTTAAAAGAAAAGAGAAGAGAAAGAGAAACAGAGGAGTAAAAAGAGAGAGAGAGTGAGAGAGAGAGAGAGATAAAGAGATCACCGGTCCTGGTTCCAGCGTTGGTCCAGCCAATGGGGGGGGTCTCTGGTTTGTAGAAGCGCTCCTCTGTGTCAAATCTCCCCAGGGAAAAAAGTAGTTCCAAAGAGAGAGTGTGTCCATCCCCCAGGGGCACTTATTCTCCCCTTTTATGTTCGCCGTATCAGCATGACCCACCCCACTATTATCGTGACAGTTCTGTCTCAGGTTTCCCACCTCCCCAGGTGACGCGTAGCATGATTTGGGTGGAGGGATGAGTGCTATAGTCATATATGTTTTGCATGATCTCGATAATCTTCATTAGCATATGCAGGGGTGTCAACTTTAATATGCATTTCACGGATAATGAGGCAAAGGTCATCATTGGGCATAGTAGCCCTCTGAAGAAACAAAGAACTACACAGATTCTTGTTATCTTGTCCTTGCTGAGGAAAAGCAGAGCCATCCTGTCTCCCTTCTCCAGATCCAGGCAAGTTCCTTTCCCTCCTGAGTAAGCAGGTGTTAGCCTTATCAGTTCTTTGAGCATAAGGCCTACATTATTCCCCCCATGAATATAGCTACATTTCAAGGTACTTGCGAGTGTTTGAGGCATTTCTCAATGAAGCTCAGAGGGCCTCATGGAATCACAGAATCACAGGGGTTGGAAGGGACCTGTGGAGATCATCTAGTCCAACCCCCCTGCCAGAGCAGGGTCCCTAGAGCAGGCTGTCTCCTTCTCCTCCCTTTCCTCTCTCACCATTTGTTTCAGGGAATTTACAAGTTGGCTCTTACATACACCTAGATAGAGCCTAGTCACTTCTATATGTGGTTAACAGGTCTCCAATGAGCATTTTCGGCAGCATTTGGATGACATGAATCCAAACTGGCTCTTTCTCTTACTGACTATTCAAAGAGACTAAGATAATTAAGCTTCCCATGTAGATTGCACCTTAAGTGACTGAAATAAAACAGAAGGCAGACTTAAGTCTTTATTGGAATGTCTTAATGCTGAGTAACACACAGTGTTTTAATGCACAGTAATACACAAAAAGGCATTGATGAGGAAAGGGGTGGATAATTTCAGACATTTATTTCTAAATACAATAAAAAATGGTAAATCTATCTCACTGTTTGGGGTATTAACCACTTTTTTATTTCTTCTTACCTTGAAGATGGTATAGCAGAAAAGAAGAGAAAAAGAGTATTCATGCTGCTGTGGGCTCAGATAGTTATGTGCAGAACTAGGTTTTAGGTATTTTATATTCAAAAGTCATTAGATTTAATACAAAAAAAATAAAAAGGAATAACATGGAGATCAGAAGCCACCTTCTAAAAAAGTGTCTATATATAGTTTTGCTTTTTAGTCCATTTTTATACACCTACTCTTGTAATTACTCTTTCCCAGAGGGAGTTGATTTTATTTTTTTTTTCATCAATCATTTAACTTGTCTATACTAAGTAGCTTACAGGATGATGCTAAGCTGACCTCCCTAAAGGTGGAAGGTTTTTTTGTTTGGTTGGTGGTTTTTTTTTGTTGGGTTTTTTTTGTTTTTTTTTTTTTGTTTGTTTGGTTGGTTTTAATTACATCCAGTAAAAAGTTGGTGATCTTTCATACTCCATAACCTGGAATCATGGGGAATGTTTATTAAGGATGGATAGCATAATCTATGCCTTCAGGGGAAAGAAAAAAAACCAAGAAGTGATATCTTTGTAAGGAACACACTGCTTTAATAGGGTGTAGCATAATTAGGTACCAACTGAAAACATGTGGTGGAGCACCTCAAAGTGTATAAAAAGCTCTTCAGTGGCAGTGGGGTTCATTTTGATCCAAGTTTTATCATTTATCTTTAGTATTGACTCTTAAGTTCATTTTCTCTCTACAGTTTGTAAAGAAAAGTCAGAACCTGCAAAGAAGGTTCACCCTGATTATGTCTGACATCTTACTTAGGAAGGGACAAATCACTATTGACAACAAGCTTAAATTAAATACTATCTGTTGGATGACCAACGTTAAATGAGATTCACCTCTCCTTCTGTCTGTGATGGTTCAGCGAGGAATAGGCAAGAGAAAAGCACTGATTTGCTTCTAATTAAACAACACGTTTCTGTATATGAAACAGAACAGATCTTCCACTTGTCTAAGAACAATAAGATTTTTTAAAAAACAAACCAACAAAAAACCCCAACCCTATGCCACCTATTGATACAGCGGCTGAATAGGGTTTTCAGGATCAAAATTTAAGTGTGTAAATTCCTTTTTCTTTCAAGTTCTGTTAATGAGTTTATTAATCCTTTACTAAATTCCACCCGTTCCCTTTAAACATTTTATCAGATGAAGCTATTGTTCATTAGTTTCAAGCTAACTTAAATCCCATTATTGTCCTTTGAACATCAGTTTCTGCTTAGAGTTCAAAAGACGGTTTTATAACATAGCAATGGCCAAGTGCTCCCCATTTACTTTTATGTCTTAACACGTTTCAAAAATTTCCAGAGTTAACATAACAAAGAGAAAGCTGAACACAGAAGGCCAGAAAGGGAAAAAAAGAAATTTGTCAAACAACAGGCAGAATCTTTTATGCTGAAAAGTTCAAGTATATTTACAAAAGTGATTTTGCCTCTGTGTCCATTTCTTCCCTACTGTCAGGCTTGCAATTTGGCTTCAGATGTGCCATTGTCATTTTTCAGCACAGAAAGTCTAACAGAGGCAGGATAATAAGGGGAAAGAAAAAGAGAGGTCAAGAAAATTCAAGGCAACTAGTTTCTTTTATATCTTGGACAAGTCTGAAACATGCTTTTTATACGAGGTGATAGGCAGAGGCCTATTTTCTGCAAATAGCCATGTGCTTTTAATAGCAGAAACTCATTGAACAAAGTGCACATCTTACTTTTATTCTACTGTGATATTTTCAGCTAAGTAACAAATAATTTTTGTTCTTTCATAAAGGAAACATATCATGGCAACGAAAATCTTCAAAGAGTCTTTCACAGATACTGAACATACATTTTACATGTCTTGCTTTATTGAGTTTCATATAACATTAGCAACTTTTCATTGGTATAATGGAGGTTCTTTAGCATGGAATAACAAATTTTAGACTACTTTCATGTAACTTACTTTTGTGTAAATATAGGGAAACACAGTGAAGATGTGTTGGTTTTTTTTAGACTTTGCACTATCATAACAGGAATTCTGCATTTGTTTGCTGTTACTTACTCAGGATGCTTCCTGTCTTAATTCCATTTGCTAACCAAAGGTATCTATTAGCAGCTGAGGTACTTATGGTATCCAAGACATCGGTAATTGACACACACAATGTGTGGCCTAAATGAGATCCATGCTTTTGTGGAGCACTGATTGTAAAGTATGTGAGATATCCTAAGGTATCTTACCTAGCATTAGGCAACTAAGTTTAGGTAAACAAATCAAATCCTCATTTTCAGCTTCATATATTTGCATACTGGGAGGCGGGAATCCCAATGGCTTTAATTAAAGCAATGATCTTCTTTTTAGGAGTGAATAAAAGACTATAGATCTTTCAAGGACTGTGTCGTGGTTTCAGTTGGGATAAAGTTAGCTTTTTTGCTAGCAGCTCGTATAGTGTTATGTTTTGGATTTGGGGTGAGAAATACTTTTGATAGCGCACTGGTGTTTTTAGTTGTTGCTAGACAGTCAAGGCCTTTTCTGCTCCTCATATTGCCCCACCAGTGAGTAGGCTGGGGGTGCACAGGAAGTTGGGAGGAGAAACAGCCAGGACAACTGACCCCAACTGAACAAAGAAATATCCTATGTCATATGATATCATGACATATTTAAAGCTGGAGAAAGACAAAGGAAGGGAGGGAAATTCAAAATTATGGTGCTTGTCTTCCCAACCAATTGTTATGTGATGGAGCCCTCCTTCCCTGGAGATGGCTGAACACCTGCCTGCCGATGCGAAGCAGTGAATGAATTTCTCGTTTTGCTTTGCTTGCGTGCGTGGGTTTTGCTCTACCTATTAAACTGTCTTTATCTCAGACTGCAAGTTTTTTCTCATTTTTACTTTTCTGATTCTCTGCCCCATTCAAACTGAGGGGAGTGAGGGAGCAGCTGCGTGGTCCCATCTGCTGACTGGGGTTAAACGACGACAGACTGTTAAACTCACATTTGGCTTCCAGCGTAGGCAAGAAGGGAAAAAAAAAAAAAAATCTTAGTTCTTAAATTAATTTAGAACACTGAGAGCCAAGGTGAAGAAAATGGCAGTGGGAACTACCAATTGTTAACAAAGACTCATAAGTCTTAAGGACACGATTAAATTTTTAACTAAATTTACCTATCACAAAATATAATAAAAAACCCAAGCAAGATAGAAAGGTAAACTCAAATCACTTATGTAATTGTATTTATATTTCTCAACCCCATTATGCTGCTTGTTAAATGTCTAGGACAAGAGATCCACTTCATCTTGGCTGATCATCAGAAAGCTTCTTTAAAAGATGTTAAAGTTGTAGCTCCTCAGAGGTACGTTTTTGAACATACCTTATGTTATATCCTGTTAAAAAATGTAATTAAATTCTGTCTTGTTCTCAAAATACTAATCATTATATAAAAGAGCACTAAGGATTGAGAATAGTCCATCTCATACACAGGAAAACCAGTTTCTGATCTTTACCAGTTTCATATAATTATAAGGCCTTTTAGACTCTTCCAGCTATGTAAAGTGTATCAAATTGCAGCTTTTTCTTTTCTGCCAAATAAGAAATCTGTTAATACCTTAAACTTGCTTGAAAAACAAACATGCAAACAAAAAAAACAAACATTGAAGGAAAATGTACACTGATAAAGTAACATGTCTTGATATTTACTGAAAACAATCCAATAATCATATCTCAGTGTTGTGAACCTAGTTTTTGAGGTGTTTTGCATTGGTCTTAGTAAGGACATTTTTCAGAAAAGTTATTTTCATTTGTTAATGCTATGGAAGCATAGGTCATATTCATTAAGAATGTAAAGAACAGAAGAAAAAATTACATAAAACTATTACATAATATCATAGACATTGGTATGAGAGGTCACAAGTTGTATATAAGTTTTGGAGCAGATACTTCTTCCTGTAGTAATTAAGGTCTCTGCTGGAAATATGTATAAAAATGTATTTTTTTAATCACTGTATTCTTAAACACATTCCAGCCATCTTAGTTTTTATAAATATTCAGAATATGTAAGCCATTTTCATTTAAAATTCTAGATGTCATATTTAAATCTTCCTTCTTCTGAGAGATAATATAGCAAAACGTATTTATAGCCCTGATTCCAGAAACATTTTTAAACTGTGCATTTCTCAATATATCTTGGAACTGATGATTCAATTTTTTTCTTATCATGCTTTCCATTATAGACCTCCTATTTTAAAGGATTTTAAACATCGAGATAAAACTATTTACTGAGTTTAAATATATTTTTCACACATATTTTAATTTTGGAAATAAATGTTAATCAAAGTGGTTTGGGTTTTAAGGACAAGCATTCACAGAATGCATGCAATTTAATATTTCAGAGTAGAATCTTTGGAAAAACAAACTTTATTAATTTCAATTGTATGTGGTACAATAGTGCTTCAATCATATTTTATACTGTAAGCAGAAGATGTTTAGAAAGTAAAACCCATATAATTACACATAACAATAGTAATAATATGAGAGACTCAAATGTCTAAGAAACTCAGTTAAGCAAAACAAGCAAAGGCTTCTAGAAATGTAATTAAATTAATAAGATTAAGAAGAGAAAAGTGAGAAAGAACACTGAAAGAGGAAACAAGACAGTGATATTGGAGATCATGGACTACTGTTTTGAGTGGGATTCTTCTCTTTTAACTGTTAGCATGTTCTACAGAGACATCTACATCTAGACTCCCTTCCTCATGAATGCAGAAAAATAGGCAATCTTACAATATGATTCGCCCTGCCTGTTTTAAACACCCACTCAAGAACAGGATGAATCATATTGTAAATTGTGCTTATTTCCCTCCAGTGACTACATAGGTAACCTAGACGGACGGACTATGATACTGATGTTATACTGTAAACAACTGAATTTGGGCAGATGCATCCAAATTCATCTGAATTTGGATGCATTCAAGGCATACAAGCAAGTTCAATTCCAATTCAAGCTATATGTCATGTTACACTTAAACATACACACTGGAACCTTGCTCCTGCAAAGCATATATTGGGTTTCTTCATATTCTTCTTGCCATCAGTACATATTTTTGAACACTATTTGAAGTGCCATCAGTGTGGAAGTGCTCTGCAATTCACTTACAACTGAAACTAATACTGAGGTTAAATAAGCTAAGCATTCTCTCACCATTCTCTCTCTAAAAAATTGAGTAAGAATCATCCTTGCATCTGACAAATGAGCTCCACATAAAACAATACCAGTCAAAGAACAACTCCAGATTTTGTTTTTTCAGCAGCTTCATAGACAGAACACTCTCAGAGTAGATCCTTGTGTATTGAATACTGAGTGTATAGAGGAGACTGATGTGTACTACTTAATGTTGCTTAAGGCCCTAGTCAGATAACCGTGTTCTTAAGTATTTTCTCTTGACTAACATAAGGTAACTCCCCTGCAAGTGCAATACAGTGTTTTCCAGCTTCTCTTCAAAAATCATTGGAGAAAAAAATAACTAAAACCCCTCAATGATTATACTAAGCAGGTACTTGTTATTATTAGACAAAGGTGGGTGCTTAAACTAAGCAATCATATATATCTTGTCTGTTATCTTTTGTGAAGAAATAGTCCATTGTAATTGGGAACAATAATTGTGTGCTACAGCTGTGAAAATTTAAACAGGTGATTCTTTCTTCTAACAGATTACAATTTAATTATAAATTAAGAGGCACAAGATGGGTTTAAGTGAATATGAAAAAAACAGTGAAATAACATCTATCAACATGGTAAATTTCATATATACTAACAGTTTAACATTGACTTTTTTTTTATTCAGAGTTAAAAAGTTTTTTATTAATTTGTTAGTGAGAGTCAGGTGTTTTGCTTTAATGTGTAGTAATTGTTGGCCTGTGCATTAAAATGAGATGTACTTGAAAGACAACATATTTATGATGGCTAATGGGTTACATGAGCAAAACTTATATAGTCAAGTATGTTTTATCTGAAACAAAAATAGTCATGAATATAACAAAAAGAATATAAGAAGTCAAGGAAAGGTGAAATACTTTAATCGTTAGAGAAACACTTTGTCTACCAATGAATCTATAAAACCAGACTGTATGTTCAACCTCTTGTTTTGTACTGAAAATCATTGAATGAAGCACAAGAATCACTCAATCCCTGAGAAGCTCCAATCACATCCAATCAAAAGACTCACCTTGAACTTGACAGATTTACCACAGATTATCTAAAAAGTTAAAATAAGGAAAAATATTAAAATACAATTTTATAGTTATGCATTAGAATATTTATTTATGTTAAAACAAGTATTCCATCATTAACATTAAGAGTTTTGAGGTTAATAAGTCTTCCTGGACCTCTGAATAATAACTGAATTTAAGTAACATAAAGGGATCTAAATCTCTTGTGCAGCTTTGCAAACCTCTATCATTTAATTTGAAATGAATTTTCAAGCAAAGTATGACCTTGACATCACTTCCAGGAATGATCTGAAAGGGAAAGTGTAGCTCAACATACTGATAAGGGAGAACGGATTCAGAAATA
>VYXH01007017.1:43817-78232 GCA_013397275.1 Burhinus bistriatus | reverse complement strand
AAAAAAAAAAAAAAAAGAAAGAAGAGAAATAATGAAAATTGGTGAATGTTACCTCTTTAACTCACTTCAGTAAGAATGTGGTGAGACACCAATTTAATAAATATTGTATTAGATTTGGGTTGAGTTAAGAAGACAAAGAAACAGGAAAATCTTTGGCTATCGGGAAAGGAAACTGACAATTAAGAAAAAACAACATAAGTATGAAAAGAAAGGAAAGGCAATTCTGAAGAAAACAGTACAATAACAAGTAAGTAATTTAAAAGTAATTTGAGCAATACAAGATGCAATTATATAGAATAAATATATAAAGCTGTACTGAAAAGTATATGGCAAAAGTGTAAACTGAGAAAAATGACAAGAATTATAAGCCCTTAAGTGTTAAGATAGCTTATTTTGATATTTTTATGTTGTTAATAGAACTTCAGTGGTGTGAAAAGAACAGAAAGCTATGAATGGTGATTAGCAATAAAGATGAAATCTTCCTGTAAGCCTACCTTCATAGGAAAAATAAAGTCTTTTAGACAGATGAATGCTAACCTAATTGAATCACACTACCATCTGTTTGTTGCTTCCAAAGATCAAGGCTTGTTTTAGAAATCTACACAGTATTTGAACTGGATGGCTATAGCTGACCAATGACACTTTAATTAGTTCAGGCTCTGGATCAATCAATTCTTTGCTGGTGCCTGACAGCTCAGAAGCATTCGACATTAGTGATCTTTGTCCATTCATTCATCTTCTCTCACTCTAAGTTGTTTGGATTCCTTAATTCCTTGTATTTTCACTGTCATCTTTCTAATCACATGCACGCGAGTTGCTGCAATAGATCTTCATCTGCTTCATTTGTTCTTTTCTGTGACATTCAGTAGAAGTCTTTTATTAAAGTGTTATTTTAAAGATTATTCACATGTGACATTGCGTTATTGTTGTTGATCAGAGTTAAAATCTGTTTTCCAGCATTCTCTGTGACTGCTACATTTCTGAAGCGATGCAAAGAATATTTTTCTAACGATTGGTTCTGAAGGACAATACTGAATGATACCCTAAGTTTAGGAAAGGATCACTTTCTAAATGATCACTAGATCCTTAGTTTGAAACACAGCTAAAAATTAAAATTTCTTCAGCAAATCTTGATTGTTCTTTGCTATTTTCTGAATTTTAATAGGATGATCAGAAACCAGTTACCTGACCTATGTCAGTGTTTGACCATCTCTAGTCTCTCATTAAAGAACATTCAGTTTACATGAGCACTGTTCAGAGTATAGGGAAATAAAAAAATATGGAAACAACTAGTTGAACATTATTTGGAAGAAGTTCAGCTTATTGCAAAAGTCAGAATATCTATTATCTATGCTCTAAAAGAAGTACAAAATCCAATATCTATTTTAAAAGCTAGTCTTCATAAAATAATGTTAAACAAAACTGCATTGCAGTCCTAGAAAGATACAGGCTTACACTGTATATAATGCTCTGACATGATAATAGCACTTTCTATTTCATTTTAAGAAGCAGGAAAATGATCAGTATTGATGACAGACAAGGAATATCATCTATGACGGCAGTTCCTATCCTCTTCTGATACAGCACAGTATTGCCTTAACATTGCTTTAGTGTTGTTCTGAAGCATACTATTTTTTTTTCGTTGCTTATACTTTTCCTGTCTTTTCTCTTCTGTTCTAAATGATTACATGCTCAACATACAAGAATAACAATCCGAAGATGGGAAAAACTTTCATTCGTATCAGAACCAGATAGTTCTATTAATAATGAGCCTCATTAGGCTACACTCAAGCTTGCCCCAGCTACAAAGCATTACAATATATGTCACTGAAAAAGCAAAGAAAATAATTATGACCTTATCAGTTCTTTCCAGCGTGACTCTCATCTCTCAAGTTATTTTTAGAAGAGATGCGAATAAAGCCATGACATTTAAAATAAATATCGAAGAAAATTTGAAAGAAATGAATAAACCATCACGTAGTTGGGAGGGTGGGGGAAAGACAGACAAAACTGCAGTACAGATACCACTTGCAGTTTTAATGTCAAAGAATTTTCAGGCAAAATCACTAATGATTACAGTTGTTTCTCATCCTCGCTTTGTCTGTGTATGTATACATATACACACACACATACGTATAATGTTGTAACCACTGATGCCTTACCATGATAACCTTTAAAGTTATGGGGAAAAAGAAATCAGACTTCTTTTGACTCTGTTTACAACTGCTATGTCAATCCCAATAATGGCATTATGTTTCTAAGATTCCAGCAAAAAAATTGAATAATTATTATTAGTTCTTTGAGCAAGCCACATGTTTGCTACTTACCTTTACCAAAAACATAGAGAAAGAAAGATAAAAATGAAACACACACATCAGTTACATGGGAATTTTTTATAATACTTTCTTTATCAGACAAATTTAGGGGGATAGATTTAAGGATCAGCGTTCCTGCTTGACTCTGCCTGCAGCCCACGTATTTACAGAGCAAAAGGAAACATGTAATGAATTTTGAATTTTGTTTGCATGTATACCGAATTCTTTTTCTGTCAAATGTAACAAAAATAGTTTGCTGAGTTATCCATTAGACTGAAGAGAATCAAATTTCATGTATGCTGGATGACAGCAGAAATCTCAAAGAAAACTAGATATGACTACTGAGAGTGTACACCATCCTGGTGGGCCAGGGCAATATATACTATCTTTTCTTTGAAGGAAAAATCTTGAAAATATCCTAACCATCTTCCATTTTGAAGAAAAGAAGTATCTCTAAAGCTGAACAGAATCTCTTGACCAAGGGGAATATTTTCTCAATACAGAACAAAACTGGATGCTTTTTCACTTTTAATAATATTAGTATGCAGTCAAAATGTCTTTTTGGAAATACATATTAGTGCAGCAGGAAGAAGACTTTAGTCCTCCATTTTTATAAATGCGTGATGAACTAGAATAGCACCTCACCACTGTGAATGAATACACAATTAGACATTAAATTAATGAGATAGGCAGATCTGCTTCCTACTTACCATTTTGAAATTTACCTTGTAGTCTCCTAGAAGACCGTGCAGGACTGTAATCTATTAAAGCAGTAAATAACATCCCCAAAATATTATGACAGGAAACACGGGTTCTGATGCTGTAAGGTAATATAAATAAGCAAATTGGTTTAAGTGTTTTTGCTGCAAATATACAAACTCATATAAACATATTTAAGTTTCTTCTTTTATTAACGTTCACCTTCTTGTGAGGACTTTGGATCTACAATGATGTCTGCTCATAATGAATGGAACACTGACTTACTGTAAACCTACTTACAACATTGCAGCTAAAGCAATCCTAAGATGTGGGAAATAATCCCTTTTCAGAGGTGCCATATTACCCTTTTCTATCATTCAAAAGAGAACTCCACTCTGATAGACTGATACAGAAATAATTTGTATTTGGCTATGAGGTGGAGCTGGGCTGTACACCAAAGAAGACGATAAATGCTCATAGAAGAACTGCAGCTATCTGCTGAGATTGTATTCTCATCTTCACAATTATGAGTGTTTGTTTTCATTTCCATCCTTTAGTAATCAAACTATTATATGAATGAATGAAAACAAAACAAAACAAAACAAAACAAAACAAAATAAAATAAAATAAAATAAAATAAAATAAAATAAAATAAAATATCAGGGTTTTTTTCTGCATTATTATGCTAAGAACATCCTGTTAAAATTTAGCATTAGGAGATATAGGATGGTCAATGAATAAATGAAAATTGATCTATTTTAAATTTAACACTAACAACCTGTACAGGAGGCCTAGAAGAACAAATCCAAGAGGGATTTATAGTATTGTAACTGGCCAGGGTTAACAATACTAATAACACTTAGCAATGGGTTTGGACGGGAAAGTGCTAAGGTTAAAGAAATTATTCTGTTTGAGTTTTGGGGGTTTTGTTTGTTTGTTTTTCTTCAGATCCAAAGATTACATAAAATAGATCTAATCCATCTCAAACCAAAGTATTATTTAAAAAAATGAATATAGGTATGGTTAGTCATTAAAAAATCTCAGGACTAAGAGGTCAATAAGTCATGGATTTTGCAGTTTTCATGTTTTTACACACTTTTCATTCCTAGAATGTCCATTAATTAAATAGCTCCTTAAACAACCAGTTGTGAGAGGAATTTCTCACTACCAATAAGTGTCTTACTGCTACAATAGTACTGTTATTATTACACGGCACACATGATATTTTAAAATTTAATGCTCATTAAGTCTTCATGCTTTCGTACAGTCAATAAACAAAACCTTCATCAACAGAGAAAATTGTACACTTTGGGTCTAATAGCTCTACACATTTTTTAAAGACTTTTGATTCTACCATTTCAGACAGTGGGATTATATAAACACACAAGAATGAGAGAGAGAACTATCTTTTAATATTAATAAAAATGTATTCCTGGGATGCTTTTGTCTTCATCAATAAAGTGTATACTAGTGTTGCTCATATACAAACCGGCAAACAAATGTTTATATATTCTGAGGAACAGATGAAAAAAAATGCTCAATTTATCTCAAAAAGAAAATCACAATCTTTTCCCTCAGCATTGCTTATTCTTTGGTATTTCTAGCTGTCCTGTGTCCATTCTGTCTAGTTCCATTTGCTTTCTCACTCAGCCCGTCTATCCCTCATTCACTGCACCTTTATCTCTACAACCATTGCCCTGTTATTTAGAGAAAGAAAATGCCTTGGTAAAGTGAATTTGGAAACATGAGTTTACAGCTGCTAAAACTATGATCATTCCTATTCAATATTCCTTTTCTGAGTGATAGGTCTCCATCTATTAAAAAAAATCCTAAAGATTTTTAAGATTATTGTTAATTTTTATGTCACGGTTTCATAGCTGACTTAAAGACGTTTTATAAGAGAATCAGAGAACAAATGGAGATTGTGCAACCATGTCACCACTGCACATAGGTGCTGGTCTGAAGTATGATACGACTGTACACTGATGGGTTGCAAACAATGATGACAAAAAGTGTTGTTGGTCCTAAAATTTTTCATGAACTTTGCTTGATACTCCTGAGTAGCAACTCTTGACAACTTAAATATTAATTGACACTCCACATATATTTGCATACTGAAAAGAAACCGTTTCTTCTCTTCCAAGTACTATGTTTTATTGGTTTTATAATGTACAACAGGCAGTATTTTTATAATGCCCTGATACACGGATTAACTAATTTGATAAGCTTCCAAATAAGAGCTGAGAAATTAATTTTCCACTGACAAGAAAAACTGATAAAGTGGGAAATGTATTATTATATAGCAGTTTCAGTGCATAGCACACTGCCTCACATTCCTGGGCAGCTGACAGAAGAAAGCAATTCTGCATGTATTCGATATAGAACCTTATGCTGCTGCTTACATTTCTTGCTCTGCAAGAAGAGAAGGGCTTGTAGTACTAAGAATACGGGCAAAACAACTCTATTGCAGTGTAAGTATCACAGGCTAAGCTTTTTCCTTACAATCAGAAAAAAAAAAAAATCCTTTGGATCTTGTTCTTAATAACAACAGGAAAGAGCATCTAGTTTCTTCTGTCCCAGGAATATCAAAACTGACCATCATCCCCAGCTAGAACTATTTGAAATATTCAGTTACTTCTAAGTAAATATTATCATCTCTGAATTACAAATGTTTATAAAATCTTTTATTCTATTTCAAAATGTACCGTAAACATCTGTAATTTTAAATTAATTTTTGAAAATATGGAATGAACTTCTGTATCAGAAAGACTGGGGACCTTTCCTCCAATTCAAAGTTTTTCTTTACTTTGCAGAGCAGTCACAAACTCTCTGGTTTTGAATGCTCAGCACGGACCGGACTCTGAAAATTTGTCAAGTGAGACTTTCAGGCGCTCCTGTTCAAAATGAGACTTGCAAATCTCCCTGTATGACAGAAAGATCGGTTGTGGTGAACTCCATTTGGTCTCGTAGCTTAGTCTGCCTGGGAACCAGGGATGCAGAGCCCATTTGAGAGTGCATCTCCTCTACAATGTAGACACATGATCACTTCCTGAGAGCTGTTAGGCTCTCAGGAAGCAGCCTAACTGCTGCTTCAATTATCATAGTTTCAAAATAATTAAAATGCAATATGTGCAAAGAGTTATTTCCCATTAAACCCAAGTAGGAAATTAATTTATTTATTAAATACAGTATTTCACTGCAAAGAGAGAGGAGGAATTGTTATTTTTTCACCTATTCACCAGCCATTTGCTGCGTCATTTAATTTGGACTTGATGGCAAAGTGATAGTGTAATTATAAGAATAATAATTAAAAAAGACATAAAGCCTATGCACAAATGACCACACTTAGAGTGAGGCTTCTTCACTTTGGAATAATTTCTCCATGGTAATGTCCCGTTAGCTGCAAGGGAGTTCCTTTTACTTGACCTTAGTATACTTGTTCTCAAGGAAATTAACACGCAGAGAAAAACATCCTTTTGTTTCAGTTTTGTATTTTCTTTCACAAGGACATGTTTTATAATTCACTTAAGTGCAATAAAAGAACACGTTAGTTGCTGACAGTGACACTGATCACGCATATTAAAACAAATCTTAATTATACTTATTTTTTTATTCTATTTATGTACCATGAAGTACAGAAAAAAGTTAGCTGTTGTTTAGATATGTACTTAAGCCCAAGCGCATGTTCTACATTCTCAGAGACTAATTATAAATCAAGATGGATTTTGATAGAAGTAGAAGAACAAAGTCAAAGACTAGTGTCAAATCAAATAATCTTTGTTATGATTTAACAAACTAGAATCATGTATTCAATGATTCTCATCAGCTTCTGGCAGATTTATAAATGAAACTGTCAGTGAAAGAAGCACTGTATGAGATACAAGTAACAGGAAAAATCAGCCCGTTTGAAGTTTGTGTACTCCACGTTCAAAAAAAAAAAAAAAAAGCCACAAAAGCAAACCCAGAACCACGGTGAAGTTATTTCAGATAATAAAGGAGGAAAGCAGTGGTTAACATAAAAAGTCAGAGGTCAGACCCATGATTAGGAGTAGCACTTCAGTGTGTTTATTAGAAACAATATTGCCAAAGAAATTCAGCAAGATGAATGTATAACAGACATCTCATATAATGAAGAAAAAGCAGAAGGAAGAGATGTTACTCCGCAATGCAGCATTTCCTCCATTAAAGGGAGTGCACTGCCATGCAGCCGCATTGTATCACTGAAATCCGTGCTGTTTCTTAGTCTGAAACACATAGCTGAAATTGCAAGGACAAAAATCATCACAGATTTCTTAAAAGTTATTTGGTAAATTAATTTTCATTTTATTCTTCATTTTTGAAAAGAAAAAAATTACAATGACTAACTGAAATGTACTTCTGATATAAAAACAATGCAGCCATGATTTGCTAAGTATTAATTCATCACTAACTTCTATCATAAGAAGACAGTTAATAACTCATTAATCTTTTCAAGGTTTGAAATAAGTTAGCAGGTAGAAAAAAATATTCCTTTTTTAAGAAATAGTGCTAATTTAATTTCTGATTTTCCACTCGAGAAAATGATTCATTTTCCTGAATAATGTCAGATGTAATATTTTTTCTCCCATGCTCATATTTCAGAGAGCAGATAGGTGATTCAACCTTGATTTATATAAGAACTATTTCCTCTTTTTTCTTTCTTTTTTTTTTTTAATTTTTAAATTATAATGTCTAAGAAATAATATATTTGGACCCAGACTACCTTATTCTCCTCAGTCTTCACAATTTTAGATCTGTTCTATATTAATAGAAATCCAAATATTTTTTTCATAAATCCATTGATTGTGATCATGACGTCATATATTAGAACTTTGTAAATTTTAAGTTTACAACAAACACTTTATTTTCCTTTTCTTTTTCCTCCCATCACTTCATAAAAATGTTCATTTTTCTAAAACATCTAGGAAATTGTAACAAATTTTTCAGATCATTTACCTGTATTACCAAAATACACTACTGTGTTACCTATAGACAACTGGTGTATTCTTTGCTACTGTTTATTTAGTAGAAATTAATTATGTACTCCTGTTGCATTATTCTGATAAAGTGAATAATCTACTTAATTTCAAAAATGTTAGTGTACTGCAATTTTTGACCAGCTGCAATTTCTTGCTTTGCATTTCAGAAATATGCCCTTGTTGTTCTTATTTTGCTATTTTTCAAGAGTAGCTTGTGGCCTTGTATGGCCATGTTTTCCTATGGAGTTTCTTTAAAACAGATTCTGGCAAGATAGGAAAGTGAATAAAGATAACTGATAAAATTACCAATATTTGTCATATCTCATCACACAAAGGGTGATCTGTTGCAAAATTCTGAAGGTTACCAGATTCATAGAGTCTTAGAATAATTTTGGTTGGAAAGGACCTCTGGAAGTCATTCAGTTCATACCTGTTTAAAATCGAAGTTGGAACCAGCTTCAAAGTTTGATGAAGTTCTCAGGGTCATAGCCATGAGTCTTGAATATCTTGAAGGAGGACAATTCCATTACCTTTCAAATCAACCTGTTCTAGCAATTGACCTCTCTCGCTATGAAAGAAGTTTCTATCTAATTCAGATCAAGAGTAGGAAACAGGCCATGTTTATAAAAGGCAAATTAAGACTGAATCAGTAGAGTATGTCGTGCATCTCAGAATAATAAAACCAATCCTTGCCTGGTTCAACACGGTCCTTTGTCTTAATTCTTCTCAAAGCCTCCAAGACTTAAATACACAAGTACTGAAGTACAGCTACAAACATTGTTCTGCCACGTATAGTTTCATAGTCACTAACAAATAAAACATTAAGGATTTAAGAAACTTATGTAAACAAAGAATTCATTGTACACATTGAATTTGTAGGGTTTTTTATTATTTTTTTTTCTTTTGGATATTAGAAATATCAGTAATGATTAGAAAAGATAAATACATATTAACTAGAGGCTTAGAAGAATGTGGGAGATAAACTGCACGCATTAAATGAGCCTTAAAATTTTATATTTTCTGAAAAAATCACGCTAGTGTTGGAAAAGTACAGTGTCAAGAGGTAAGTTAGTAAAGGTATAAGCATCAAAACTTTAGACAAAGAGACAGAACATACTTGTAGCCTTAAAAAACTAGTAATATGACTTTCACAGTAATTTGTTCTGACATCTGTGTCAAGGCACTCATTGGGACTACTCAAGTATTTAAAGTTTGAGTGCTTAATGCTTTTCTACTAGTAAGAGTGGGCTTTAACAGTCCATTTGCTACTAGGATTGGACCACTGAGGTCAGTTTTTTGTAGCTATGAAAATGTTTCGATATTTTTAAGTGTTTAAGGTCAATATGCTTAGAGATTCTTCATCAGAATGTCACCATGTCTAATCCACTTGTGGATCTTTCTTAGTTCCAGTGTCGCATAGTGAATTGCTGGGCAAAGCAGAAATAAAACCCAGGAGACATGACCCTGTATCTATGTTTTATCAGCTGACCAGTCAGCACAGTATGACAGAGTACAAGACGACCTATCAACGTTTACTAAACAGAACTCCACCATTCTCATAATGCTCTGACCAAGATCCAGAAAGCAATTCATTTTCTTCCAAACTTATTCGTGACTCCTATTAAAGCAAAGTAAAATTTTTAAATAGTTTTCTTCTCTTCACTGAAGTATTTCTGTCTAAATGTCAAATTTCCAGATGTTTTGCATTTCATGTGCATATATTCACAATAAACATCCCTCATTTACATTTCCACTTCTTTTTTGCCTTGTCTCCTGACTTTTTTTGTCCATTTAGAAGATAGGTAGTCAGTATCATGTATTTATGTGAGTATGTGTGGACAGACAACCAAACTAAATATTACAGAGTTTGCTTGACTGGTTAATCCCACAGACAAAAGCAAACTATTTGCACACATACGTCAGTAATGCCAAGAAACTACAAAAGAATTCTACTGTAATATTCTACCTACCTGCATCATGAGACTGGCTGCATCATTCCTGTGCAGCTGACAAGCATTTGACAAGCAAAGTAAAACCTTAATGACTAAGCACATCTTAGGTGACAAACATTATTTTGGAGTTCCTGATCAAATTTAATCCATCTGCTCAGCTATTGATCTGATATCAGATGTAAAACTAGTGAAGAACATTGAACATTTTTATTTTGCTCACTGAAATATTTCAATATTCAATTACTATCTGAAAAATTGCAGATGAAGCTTACTTACATACAAACATTTCTTACTTACATATGAACATTTCCAAAGTTGTCATAATTGATACACTTGACCTGATACTTTTGGATCATTTTTACTGTTACATGCGTTTAAAGCAGATACCATCCAAAGATAACCATAATGTTCGTATCCATATACACATATACATATAAATTGGTTTACTGAAAATGAATGGAAGAGAAGTTGTTTGATGTCTTTTACAGGTATGTAATTTTAGGCTGATTTGGTTATACAAGCAATAAAACTTTAGCTAGCTGCTGGTTACAGCCTTACAATTCTGAATAAAGAAAAGTTGAGGGATCAACTACAGAAGATAATGTGGTGTAATCACTGTAGTTCATGAGCATTAAATGTACTTGCTGTCTAAAAAATCAATCTCTAATGTATTTAATGAATTTGATAATACTCCCTGACGAGGCTTTTGTAGCCATAATGTAGTCACTGTTATAATAAATGAAAAAAAACTTTAGCATTCTGTCCAAAACATGAAGAGTAAAAAAATCCTAATTTTAGAAATACACATGGTTTGGCCTCTAAACCGTTGTAATTAGACTTCATGTAAATTGATGCTCAAAGGACATAGCCAAAAAACATGGGAATAGGCTGCCTAGGGAAGTAATTGAATCACCATCGCTGGAGGTATTTAAAAGATGGGTAGTTGTGGTGCTTGGGGACATACTTTTGTAGTGGTTTTGGTAGTGTTTCGTTAACAGTTGGACTCAATGATCTTAAAGTTCCCTTCCAACCTAGACAATTCTGTGATTCTATGATTCTAAAAAAATGAAGACTCATGTTAAGTATGCCTTAAAAATTATTTGTGTAAGTGAAAGTACATTTTTTAATTCTACTGATTTTGATGTTTTAATAGGCATATTTCTGTTGTAAGACGTTCTGCATATTTAAGCACAAAGAAAATCCTAACATTTGAGTAGTAGGTTGCCTAAATGGATCTTTTGAATAACTGAGAGATGGCAATTTTTCATGGTCAGTGCAAAAGTAATATAATTACACTGAGGATTTGTTCTTTGAACTCATGGTAATAGAAAAATATATTAAAAAGAAAAAGACCAAAACTGAGGTCTCATCTAACCTCAAAGTTCCATACCTAATTGATACCTCAGGGTTGTGTCCTGTTGAGTTTCAAATATCTCCAAGGATGGGAATTGCAATATTTGGTTCCTCACAGTGGAAAAAAACAAACAACATCTAATTGGAATTTCTCTTATTGCAGCTGGATCCCTCTCATCCTTTCACTTTGCACCTGGGAGAACAGTCTGGCTCTATTTGGTATATAACCTCCCATTCGGTGGATGAAGACTGTAATTAGGCTTGTCTTTAGCTTTTTTCTTCAGGCTGTTGAAATCCCACTCTCATAGTTTCTTCTTGAATGTCATGTTCTTCAGCCCCCTAATCATCCTGGTGACTCTTTACTGAATTTGATCCAATATCTCATTGTCTTTCTTATGCTGGGGAGCCTAAACTGGTATTCCAGATGCAGCCTTACAGTTGACAAATAAAGGGTAAGAAACAATCCCTCAACTTGATGACTACGCTGTCATTAATACAGCCTTCTATGTGGTTGGCCTTCATTGCCCCAAAAGCTTACTTTTGAATCATATCTGAATTTTCTGACTGCCAGGATCATCAGGCCTTTTTTAAGCAAAGTTCCTTCCAAGCCTGTTAATCCTCAGCCTATACTGTCATATGAGGTTATTCTGGTATTCTAGTACAGACACAGAACTTCGAACTTTTGGTTTTTTTGAATTTTAGCCTTGTAGAAACTCAACATTCATTCAAGAACACTCTTTCAGCCTGTCAAGGCTCCTCTAAACAGAAACCCAGTCTTCTAGAACACTGACCACTTCTCTAATTTCATAGAATCATAAAATCACTTGACCTTGTTGAATTTTATGAGGTTCACATGGGCCCACTCCTCAAGCCTGTCGAGGTCCCTCTGGATGGCATCCCTTCCCACTCGTCTGTCAACTGTACCACTCAGCTTGGTGTCAGCCGTGAGCTTGCTGAGCATGTACTCAATCCCACTATCTATGTCACTGAAGATATTAAATAGTATCAGTCCCTATACGGACCCTTGAGGGACACTGCTCATTACTGGTTTCCACCTGGACATTGAGCCATTGACTGAAACTCTTTGGATGTAGCCATTCAGCTAGTTCCTCATCCATCTCACAGTCCGTCCACCAAATCCGTATCTCTCCAATTTTGTGCTGAGGATGTTGTGTGGGTCTTACAGAAGCCCAGGTATTTCTCCCCTTGTCCACTGATGCAGTCACTCCATATAATTTGGTATCATCCATGAAATTTTAAGGGATGGATTCTGTCCTTTCATCTAAGTCATTAGAGAAGATGTTAAACAGCATCACATTTATATCAGCCCCTGAGGAACACCACTTGTAACTATTCACTGTTTGAATTTCCACTGCTGATCCACATCTTTTGAGCTAAGAAATAAACCAATTCAGCCTGTTCAACCTGTATTTCACCAATATGACAATAAGGACGCTGCTGGAGAGAGTGGCAAAGGCTTTGCTAAAGTCAAGATAAACAACATCTACTCCTCTTCCATCATCCAGGGAGGTAGTTTTTTCATCATAGAAAGCAAGAGCTTGGTCCAGCATGATTTCTGCTTGAGAAATCTATGCTGGTTTTCCCAATCTCATCTTTCACATGCTTCAAAATGGCTTCCAGGACTTTCCAAACTGATGTTCACCCGATCCTCCTTTCCTTTTTGAAGATGTGTGTGATATTTATCTTTTTCCGGTGGTGAGGAACCTTCTACAATTGCCATGATCTTTCAAAGACGATCACTAGCCACTTCCTTTCAGTGCTGACATGTGAGTCATAAAAGTTTGGTGACATTCTTGAGGGACTTATTTGTCTTCCCCATTAATGTGGCACTATACCTATTTAGTAAGTGGATATCATCATATGGATGAAGAGATTTCTTTCTGTTGCTAGGAGTTGCATTCTGTAGGTATTTTACATTGCCAGTAGAAATCCACAGGCTTCCTATTCACCGCCTGGTAGTGGACACTCTCAGGACTGATCTGAGCTTATGTTGTTCCGGGCTGGTTTTAAATTCCCTAGTGGTAAAATGACCACTTCCTGACCTCTTGTAGATGAAGCCCTGTAAATACAGTATTAGCTGAAGGTGTGACACCCCAAAGTGATCCCACCATAACAAACAGTGTTTCTTTGTGTTCACTGAGGTGGAGGAAGATTGTTAAGGGATTTCTAAACACAGTTTGTAAACTATTAAGACTGAAGCAGACTGTAATAAGAAAACCCAAGCAGATCCAGACCCAGGTAGTAATAAGAAAACCTCAGCAGATCCCCCAAACAGAGGGGATGGAGGAAGAAACCCACACGCCGGACAGCTTACTTCTGGTGAATATCTCAGGATACTACTGACTGGCTGTAATACTCCTTTACCCACTCCTTGAGAAAGTTTGAAATGCTCAATCTTAGTACCCAGAGAGTAAAACATACCACTGGCAAAAACCAAGTAGATACTAGGAAGATTGCATTTTCTTTGACATTTTGGGTTGGTTTGGGGTTTTTTGGTTTGTTTTTGTTTTGGGGTTTTTTTGTGTGTGTATGTGTGTGGTTTGTTTTTTTGTTTGTTTGTTATTTTTTCCTTGCAGAACAATTTTATCATTATCATTAATACAGTTTTCTGTCATTCCCACATCAAGAAAGCCAGCTGAGGGTGTGTTCACTCCCAGGCAAGAAGCAGCAATCAGGAGCAGAATCCCAGCTCTGTGAACAGCAAACAACCCTGTGACAACTGCCAGTTCCTCTGCAGTGTGTACCTTGGGTTATTGGGGCGTGTGGGAGAATAATAATAGAGAGGCTGAGAGTAAGAACTTGTCAGAAAAAAATCAGAAAGTTTACATTTTTAAAAATATTTAAGAGGAAGCAGCATGATCTAATGGATTTGAAACATTAGAGTGTAGCTTATGGCACATAAAATGCCTCTACAAATTCACCTTGTCCTTGTCTGTGCTTTCCTTCACGTAAACTTGAAAATCTATTTTCCTTTATGAAGAATATTATTTTTTTTTTATTTTATTTTTAGCTAACAGAGCTGCAGCAAGGGAATGAATGACCTTCAAAGCTTTTGCTCTGCGTCCATGATACAGTTTTCATTCTTACTAAAAGCAATGTGGAAGATGAGAGCCCAAACAAATAAGTGTGAAATTGTTAAAGACTGGCAGAGCTGGCAGAGGAGGTGGAAGATGAGAGTTTTGTTGTTTCTGGACAAAACTCAGAAACATTTTTCTCATCTCTAACTAGAACATACACCATTGTCAACAGAAAGTAGAAATGGTTGGCAGCATTTCCGAAAGCTGCTACTAGTAATTTCAATACATTAGCCGTAGACAATAATAGACAGCATCTTCAATTTGAATAGACATTTTCTGGGCATTCAAAGAACTCTGCAAAAAGATGTGAATACTACTGAAGAACTGTGAGGTATAGCAATAAAAAAGAAATATTACTGGAGATCATTTCTGTCCTTAATTATCCATGGAATGTAAGAAGTCCACTTCTTTCTTTTAGAAAAGGTAAATACTATATTTTCTCTTACAATTACAGGAATCTTAATAAAAAGCATGATTTTTTGTGAAACACACTAGTTCTTACATAGTTCACAATTTGAATTTTATTTGTAAAAAATAACTCGATACAACTAAGTTCACAGTAAATTTAAGTCAGAATCAAAGGAGAGTTTAGTTAAACATTCTTTTGAAGAATTTTTCATGAAAGACTTTGTTCTCCTTCATATCATGCTTGAAGACCACAGGAAGCAGTAAGAACTTTACAACTAACTGATGGGTTTTAGAGCAAGTTGGTAACTGAATTGTGCCTATTCAAGTTGCTTGTGCTTAGCAATAGAAATAGATTTGTAATTAAGTTCTTCAATTAGTATGTTATGATTAAGCTACAAGAAGAATAGTTGTTTAATCTGACTGTTACTAAACGCCATCATAAAACTGTGGTTTTTTCACTTGTGGATATTCTCAATAGTGTCTTTATCTTAGAGTGTTTCTTTCAAAGACATAAAATTGTGTATCTATTTCAGTGTAATATCTTCCATTGTTCCTTGAGTTCAAACTGTTTCTTTATACAGCTATAATTTACCTCAATTATTCTTTTTTTCTTTAAGAGTTTAGGTTTCTTTTTGTTGTAGTATATATAATATCATTTTCCAGAATAACTAGGTTATTCTATAAAGCCAAATATACATCCAAATGGAAATACCAAACACTGTCAACCTACATAAAATTGATATATAATTAAAAACAAACACATACTTCAGTGTCCTTAAGTATAAATAGATGGTAATAGAACTAGGTCCAAAAAATCTAAGAGGTGAAGTTTTCCCACATTATATACTTTAAATATACTTTATTTTTCAGGAGCAAAAAATTAATAGATGCAGTAGCTATGATCATGGAGATATGATTACTCTACTATATGTATTTACATTCAATGGCGAGAGAAGAAAAATGCATGTTAATGGAGAACTGAGTCAAACTAGGCTTCTGCAGAAAATTTGAATCAAGCTAACATTTAAGAGCAGATAGCACAAGAGTAGAAAATATAGGTTGTTCATCTGGTCAAGCTGATGAAGTAGACTTAGTGATGGCTGAGCAATGCATATATTTACAATACTGTAGGCCACTGCATCAGAAACAAACAGAAGGAACTGGAATTCAGTGTTCAGTTGCAAAGCTGTAACATCACTGGGATTACAGAGACATGTTGGGATAGCTTGCATGGCTGAATGTTGTGGTGGATAGTTGGAGGCTATTTAGAAAAGACAAGCTAGGAAGGTAAGAAGAGGGGCAGTGTGTGATGTAAAGGGGTGTCTGGAATGCAAGGAGCCTTACCTTGGGACAGGTCATGGAACAGTCAAGAGTTTATGGGTAAGGGTCAGAGGACAGACAAACAGAGGTGATGTAAAGATGGGTACCTGCTACATTTAATCAAGAAGAGGAAGTAGATAAAGCCTTCTTTAGACAACAGGAAGAAACCTCACAATTGCAGGACTTGGTACTCATGGGGGACTTCAGCTACCTGGATAGCTGCAGAATGAGTAATATGACTGGGTACAAATCATCCAGGAAATTTTGGGGGTATGTTAATGAAAATTTCTTGATGCAGGTGCTTCATAAGCTGACCAGAGGGGATTTTCTGCTGGACTGGTTGATGCTCAAAAAAGGAAAGAACTAGCTGAATATGTAAAGGTTTACAGCAGCCTTGGTCAACAAAGGTTGTGGACAGATATGAGCAAGACATGTTAGAGTCACAACCATGGAATTTGGAAGAGCAGATACTGGTTTGTTGAAGGACCTGCTTGAGAGGATATAATGGGAGACTGCCCTGGAGGGCCAAGGGTCCCAGGAGATCTAGCTAATCTTCATGGATGACATCCTCAGAGCACAGGAATAATGCACAGAAAGTAAGGCAGGCCAGCTTGGATGAACAGGGAATCCTTAATTCAGCTCAAATTTTAAAAGGAGTTATTGATAAGGGAGAAACAAGGATGGGCTACTGAACAGAGCCAGGAATGCCAAAGCTCAGCTGGGTTGAAAATTGAAAAGAATGTGAAGGTCAACAGGGTAGGTTTCTGTAAGTATCTCAGCTGCAAAAGGAAAGTTAAGAAAATGTGAGCTTGGTCCCCAGGAGGACTTGGGACACACTGACAAAAGGCATGGAAAAGGCCAAGGTGGTCAAACACTGGAACAGGTTGCCTAGAGAGCTTGTGGGTTTTCCATCCCTGGAGATATTCAAAACTCACCTAGACACAGGTCTAAGCACCCTGCTCTAAGTGGACCTGGTATGAGCAAGATGTTGGACTAGATGGCCTCCACAGGCCTCTTCCAACGTGCATGATTCTATGAAAATAATTTTTAATATTCCAAGGAATTGATTTAAGAAGAAAATAAAATTTATTCAGTTTGGATTTTTTTTCCTAACAAATCTGTCTTCCTAACAACTATTTTTTAGTTCTTAAACATATAAACCTATAACAATTAGTGGTTACTTCTATTCATAGATATTCTGAATGAGCTACGCGTATCATTACCAAAATTGCTTGAGAGTAATGAAGAGGAGGTGATAAACCCTTTAATGAAGTTATACATAAAAGAAATAGTACTTTTGGGGTTTTTTTTCCCTTAGCAAATGCTGCTGAGAATGCATGATATTTGAGAGGCATTCTAAGAGAATTGTAAGCATGTCTATGTATAAATTCTGGTTTCTGTTCTTAATCATCAGATTTCCTTCCTTCCAGATCTCAAAGGAAAGGTCAATTTTACTTTTTTATTAAGATGTTTGGAGTGCTACTTTAAATATTCAGTATTAGTATGGAAATTTACTAATAAAATACAGACTTTCTATTGATACATCTATGCAGAAACCTATATATGGAATGTTAATATATTGGAAAATTAACAGTTTCTCTTTTAATAAATCAAGTTAAGTAAAACTATTTTTAATGTAAAAAACTAGGGGTGAAGTTTTGAAACATCTCCTATGGAAAAAGTACCACAACTTTTCCGTAAGCATGATTGCTTTTTTAGTCTAGGAAATGGACAGTAGTCAAAGACATGTATAGTTAAAGCAATTATTCTGTAAATAACAGAATAATTACAGATTTCAATTTGCTGCTTACCTTGTCATTTCTCCCTGTCATTTCACAAAGGAAAAAAGAGTGTTTCTATTTCTTTTCAAGATCTTGTGTGAAAAAAAGGAAAAAGGGCAGCTGAATTTCAGTGGAAGTTATTTTTTATTTTTATTCCTTTTTAAATTACATTTCCAGTTTATGTATAGAATTACTTGAATTAAATTTCTTAAATAACAATATTGTACAATAAAGTAATCATATTGAACTTCCTGATACAGAAATTTCCAGGATTTTTAACCCTTTAATTTTGTCTTTTAAACAATATTCATTATACTGGTTTTGGTTTTGATCTTTATTTACAATAATAACAAAAATGTAATTATCTGATGGCACTGTTGAACTACTGAAAAGATTTTGAAACTATGGAGCAAATACAGCAATAGAAGGTGCAAAACCAATGATCATGTAGGAATCTGTCCTTTGAAAGCTACTTACAGGTATCAAATTATGTAAAGATATAAAAACCACTTTGCAATATTAGCACACAGAGGAAAACAAGGTCTTAACCTGGAAGAATCTGCAACTATGACACAATGACGAGAAAACCAAAAATAATTACGGACTACTGCAAAGGACATCAACTGTATCAGTAACAGAAACATTAGCTTATAAGAAAATGTTCAAACTGAAGGCAAGCAGTAAGGGAGGGTTTGACATTTTCTTTTTAAACACCACTGTAGGCATGAACTTCCTCTTTATCCTTCTCTATAAGCAAATCTACCAGTATTTGAACTAGCCTGTGAAGATGGTGAAGTCACAAAACTATATTTAAAATGGAGTATATTCAGTTATGATCCAATTCACTATTTTCCATAATAACTTTTCAAGTATCTGATACTAGGAAATCCCAGACTGTGCAGTTCCAGGTAGCAGAGATGCTCATGGGTCCTCTTTCAGACACTTTCCTGAGCCACAGTCAGATTTCTGCTATATATTTTCTGCAGAGCAAAATGGATTTTAGTCTGAATTCTCCCTCATATCCTCCTCCCTCTCCAAATATCTCTGATATCATCCCACTAAAAAGTTAAGAAAAAAATTTATTAAACTTTTGTGATAAGGAACCTAGAACCACTTGTATTAGAGTTAGGATATAAGAATTGAGAAGCATAATGCTTTTCTGAATTAGGGCTGCAGTGAAAATTTGGCATGCTGGGATCTCATGAAAATTAAGTGTCCTTTGAATTCCAGTAAATAAAATTGTAAAGAAACCAGTGTGTATGACCATATAGTTAAAGCTCTGGTCTAACACTGAAAACATGCATTTTGATTCTTGGTCATAGATAAAGCGTGTCCTTGAGCAAAGGGCACTTTGATTCTCAAAGTATTTAGACATAAAATTGCCAGATCCAGAGCCCATAAAATTACTGAGAATTTTTTCGTGTGCTTTGGATCAAACTTTTAATCATACCATGCCTTTTTCCTCTTTTACTTCATAGTTTGCCCTTGCTTTCTTTGTCCTTTTCTACTCACATATTGTGAAGGGGGCTCCAATCTAAGTGACACTATATTACAAAAATAAATCATAAGGCTACTGTGAAGATTTATGCAATGTATTCACTTACCTATTCATCCAATTTCTTATTAGTGGAGAAAGAAACAGTAGGGCAAAAGGCAGAAGCCTCTTAGCAAATGGTAAACATTTCTATATCTAACACATCACTTGGTCAGATTTTGGAAAACCACACTCTGTGCAGGTTTCCTGGTCAGAAATCAAAACAAATCTTCCAACTGGATCTGCTTATGTTAAGCTTACTACACAGTGGTGGTAAATAGATCTTAGCTGGGAAGGCTTTACACCTATCTCATCTCACCTGTCAGGAGGATGCCTTGTACCAGGACACTTTGTTTTAACCACAGGAACACTCAGGTGGCTTGTCTCTCTCCTTATCCATTTGTGTGTCCTAAGAAATACAAGATCTTGGGAGAAGCTGCCTTGGAAACGCAGGAAACAGTTCCAGCCTCTCAGTCATGCTTCCAAAGAGATATCTGATCTTATTTTATGCAAGAAACAGCATTATTATTATTTGACCCATAGTTTAGTACTCTAGATGTTTTGTATCTCAACCTGAGAACTTAACTGTCTGCAGACAACTTGCATGCCTAATTTGCTTTTGGTGAATTTCTTGCCTGCAACCAGGTGCCTTTTAAATTTTGCAATTCTGAACACTGCAATGCCCAAGTTTTTTTTTATTTGTTTTTTTTTTTTTTTTTTGTTGTTGTTGGTTTTTTTGGTTTTTTTTTTTTTTTTTTTTTTTTGGGTTTTTTTTTTTTTTTTCTNTTTTTTTTTTTGGGGTTTTTTTTGATCTCTACATCTGCCTTCACTTCTCTAAAAAAGTTGTTCTCCTGACGACACAGAGCTACATCCAGGACAGTTTAAAGTTTCTTTTGTTTGATTGGTTGGTTTTTGTTTGTTCATTTGGTTTTGGGGTTTTCTTTGTTTTGGTTTTGGTTTGGTTTGTTTTTTGGTTGGTTTTTTTTTTGTGTGAGAGAAATAAATGTTTTAGACCAGGTTCTGCTCTGAGAACAAAAAATATCAGATGGTTCCATATTCAAATTTCACTGAAGTTGAGGGAAATGCCCCACGTAGAAATTATCTGTATTTCAGAGGGAAAAGAGATGAGAAGTTTTTTTAACAAAAGAAGGAACTTATAAGTAAGCACAAAGTAATGCTCCAGAGAAAAAGAATTCACTCTTTTTAACTTCTACTATGTCTTTGTCTATCTTTCCATTGAGTTTCAAATGGTAACAACGTTTTCATGAAAGCAACAATTTTCCTTTTTTTTCTATTTTACAGTTCCCAATGACGGTACATCAACTGAAGTAATAACCTGTGCTGTGACATCAAAGCCATTTACTCCTCAGCCAGTTGTAATGTTACAAACAGATGATTATGACTAGCTGGGGTTATAATAGTGCAAGCAAGAAAGCTCTTTAGAAATGAACCCTGTGTTTATTCAAATATCTTTAGTATAAAAAGATGATGATGGAAAGAAATAGTCAAAATTGATTCTAAATATAATTCTTATCAAAGTCATTCGTCAAGCTGTAGCTGGTCTCTAGCAAGACTTTATACCATGCTTTCTGCATAGCTCTCCCTTTGGATCCTTTTTGAACTTACAGTTTGAAAAAACTAAACATGCTCTTTGTATTGGCACTCAGTAGGAAGCTATCATTTTTATTTTCAATAAGAAAAAGACAAACAAAAAACCTTCTGCCCCTGAAAAAAAGAGGTCAAACAACCCCCTTCTAATAGATATAAAATTAATGTGAACATCAGTAAGTCATGTATTTCAAAATTACTACATTGGGTCTAAACACATATCAGTTTCCAGAAACATTTCTATGACAATTAGAATGAAATAGTAGTTTTTATTTTTATTCAGAGTAATTTTTTACAGTGTTAGATGCAAACAAATTGCATATTGGCATTTCTCTGTGTTTATGGTAGTTTCGTTCATTTGCTTTTCAATCAGTTTATTTTATCTATCATGCCAAGAAATCATAAAATTTAAGTGAACATGGTATTTTAGTTCCCTGTAGAAATGGTATGCAGATTACAAATGAATGATGGTGATGATGATGGGTGATTTAGCTGAATGATATGCTGGAAATCCTGAATCACAGGGGTGTAGAGAGGATTGTGTTATTTATCAGTGTTTCTGCAATGTATATCTCTGTACACAGAAACATGACAAGGAATGAAAATGGGGATATTTGTTCATGTAGGAAAATATCTTACCCACCCTAAACTGTTTCCCAGAAAAGTGTGTAGGTCTTGGTGAAAACAAAACAAACCAAAACAATAACTCACCCCCCCAAAAAAAAATAAAAAAAAGAAAAAAAAATCGTTGTATAACATTTGTTTCTGTATTTGTTTTGAACTATGGACAAAACTTTCAAGCATACACAGAATTGTACTTTCTGTACTTTCTAGTTAGGTATTTGCACATTTACCCCGCCAGACTGCATATAAATCACCAGCCATGAGCTAAACCACTGCATTCCATATTTAGGTAGCTATATATTTGTCAATCTTACATATTGGGAGGAGGAAACAAACAAAAAACCCCACTCAATCACTTGTTGATTAATTTAGTTTTTTCTATCTACTTTTAAAAGCATACATTTTCAAAAAAGTAACTACCCAGGCAACAGACAGAAGAAATAATATTTGAGTGAGTACTGAATTGCTAAATTTGCAAACAATCAGAACAAAATTTTGTTAATTACCTTAATAATACACTTGTAATTTCTTTTCTCTTCACTTCTTATTTTCATTTTTATTTTTATAATAGTAAAAATTCATAGGATTGTTACTTTTTAAATGGGAGATGTAAGCAACAGGTTTGTTTTGATTTTCCTCACTATTGAAACAGATATATGAAAATTACTACTGAAAATATATTAATTCACATTTTCAGTCAGAATAACTGAATTTATTGAGACTTATATTCTGAATTTAATGTTGAAGTAGTTTGGTATAAATCTGCACTTAAAAAACTAGATAATTTTAACAAACTCTAAGTTTTTATTTTATAGGATTAAATTCCTCTTAATTCACAATAAAAGAAACTGTACAATTGTCAATTACATTTGTTAAATGTAGAGAAACTAATGGCTTCAAGGACACTTCAACACATACAATATTGTTTAAAAAGAACTGCCTCATTGTCTTATCCAAAGAGTAGGGAAAAAGCAACCTCACCAATTTTAAATTAAGAAAAGATATTATAATTTGTCCCAATTGGAAGTACTGACGTGTGTGAAGACCTTTAGTGATCACAAAAAAATTATCTACCTGACCAGCAAGATACAGTCTTATCTCAAGACCTAATATTTTGATTTTGGTATAAAGACGGAAGTGTACTATGCAATGTAGTATGTAATAAGAAGCAAGCAAAGCTACCTTATGCTATGCTCAGTCTTGTCATCCACAGCTAGAGGGTGACTGGGTATTTTGTGATCAGGGTTCTAAAAAGTAACTATGCTTGGCAAATATTTTGAGACACTTCTCATGCATGTTGTTTGGTGTCTCTTCTTTGGCTCTGAATCTCCTCTGTGACCTCAGTGTCACATCAGCTGTCTCATTTTAAGAGGCAGTGAAAACATAACTCAGAAAGTAACTTCAATTTGGTTAATGCATCAAGTATTTCCTGAACAAGTCTATAATTTGTTGTGCTCTAGTGAAAAGCATCACTATGACCATTTCATTTTCAGCTGCTCTTAGCAAGTAATATTCACTCAGACAACATTACAAGCAATGGATAAAGAACATTGCTATTAGCAGCTGTACATGCAGTTCCGGGAAGAAACATTCAGACATTAAGTATAAAGGTTCTTGGAAAAAAACACATGTAAGTCAACACGATTTCTATATTTAAAGCGGAGAGTTTGCAAAATAGCACTTCTTAAAAAAAGTGCTACTTACTTTTTTCATCATTTTCATGTTTGCTCACGTTTTATTTGATACCTGAAATAAAAATTCAGATCTAGAGTTGAATGAGAATCCAAGTTTTCCAAATTTCAGTGCTCATATAAGACTTAAAGATACTACTGAATCATTTATTGGGAGAGCAGCCAAAAGTAAAAAGGTTTCTCTTTGCATTTTCATTTTCCCAAAGTCAGAAGAGAGGAAGTTCCTGAAACAGTGTCTGGTTAAAAGTAATTTCCTACCCTAATTAATGTGATAACGTTGACACTGAGTAGTGAGTTCTTGACCAATAGATCAGCTTGCTTCTGTGCCATTTAAACTTGCCATACACCATAATAAGATAAGAAGGAAGCTTTTTTTTTTTTTCTTTCTCTAAACACAGACTCCTAACGTTTTCAGGACACTGTTTGTCTTTAAGACTTTGAGAAATACAGTAACAAAGAGTTCACAGAGTAACTGACAGTCAGAATATTAATAAATATGTGCTTTATATAAGGTAAAAATTCCCTAGAAAGGGATTATGTAATATGGTCAAAAAGACAGCACACTTCCCATGTGATAAATTAGACTGAATTAACCAAAAGATGGACTCTCTAATCCTGACACTGAAATTCCAGCGCTAGGAACAAAAGATTCTGTCCCATGTTCTTTCTGTTCTCATTTGCCTTAGATCATTTTCAAATATCAGCCCAAAGAAATCCAAGTTTTTCTTTGTAATGATTCTGATGGGATGTCAGCACTTTGAACTGACAATATCTAACACAAGTGTTATGTTTATGTTTTATTTTCATTATTAAAGAGAAACAACATCATCATGAAAAAGATACAAGTACAAACTTATCTCAAATTGAACAAACAGTTGGTACAGTCCCTGTTTTTATGGAACTTATGTTCACCTTCAGGAACAATAGAACAATTTAATGGAGTCATATTTTTTCTTAAGGGACACATCAACTGCAGCAGCTTTGATTCGGTGTCAACACTTGGAGATATAATGAAGACTAATGTTGACTAAATGTCAAACAGAAAACATTTAGAAAAACGGAAAGTGATCAAAAAAAGGTCTTCCATTGCTCTGTGAGGTACTTCTGAATTTTACAGGTTCTCTTGTGGATCTTTAGTGTTATCAGCATGCTGAGCAGATTGCTTTTATCGTATATGCCAAGTTCTGCTCTGAGATGCACGTGCGGATGTCTCAAATACCCTAGAATATCTCAAATAGTAATAAAGAGCTATGGCTAGGAAGCTGAATTGAATAGCAATCAGATATACTTTCAGAGCTCAAACATTTGGTTTAATTGCATTTGGACACCCACATTTTGCTGTCTGCAATAAGGCTATCAGATATATTTCTGTTGCTATTCTTATTATCTTTTTAATTAATTATTTCTAGTTACTCTGTAAAAAATAACTTTGTCATTTTTTACTGACCAGTCTAGGCATTTTACTAGTGTAGGAGTTCTTTCTTAGAATGAACTCTTAATCTTCTTTCTTTTTTATCTTAAGGCCTCTGAAGCAAGTTTTAAAACGCAAAACAAAATAAATCCAGCATTTAAAAAAAAGTTGAACCTTACAGATAGAAGGGAAATTTACAGAATTATGTAATAATAGAATATAATCATAGAATGGTTTGGGCTGGAAGGGACCTTTAAAGATCATCTAGTTCCAAACCCGCTGTCATGGACAGGGAAATCTTCTGCTAGGACATGTTGCTCAAAGCCACATGCAACCTGATTTTGACCACTTCCAGTGACGGGGCATCCACAACTTGTCTGGGAAACCTGTTTCAGTGTCTCACCATCCCCAATGAAAAAAATTTCTTCCTTGTGTCCAGTTTAAACCTACCCTCTTCCAGATTAAAACTGGCTGTGAGTGCACATTGGTGGCTCAGGCCCAATTTTTCATCCATCGGTATTCCCCAGTCCTTCTCCCCAGGGCTGCTCTCAATCCTTTCATCTCCTAGTCTGTACAGATACTGGGGGTTGCCCCAACTCAGGTACAGGACCCTGCACTTGACCTTGCTGAACTTCATGAGGTTTACATAGGCCCTCATGAGGTTCACATAATTCCATTGACTATGGAACTAGAGAATCTGTGTAAAAGTTCCTTTTCACAGATCTGCGAAGTTATCAGATATATTTAAATGAGATTAACTATGCCTACCTGACATGGCATATCATCAAATAGTTCTGAATGGAATTTGAAACTTTGTCCCCTTTTAAAATGAAGTTGTGCTTAATTCTCAGAAATTAAATACTAAACTGTTTCAAGTATTGAGATAATATATTTGGAAAAGCTTAAAGCATGTACAAAACCCTGGGTTTTGACATATGGTACACTTTTCTCACTAGGCTTAAACCACGGGGAATTTTGCAGTGTGGTTTTGATATCGGATTACTTTTTGTCTCATGATACTCTCAGTTTTATTTCGTACTTCACATAAGAGTTCCTTGTACAAATTTTAACCTTCCTGTTCTTCGATAAAGGGGGAAGTGGTTATTAAACCATATACTTGTGTAACTAAGTTTCACTCTCCCAGATATTCTGATATACACAAAGTAGAAGCATGTTAGTAAAATAATGCAAGTGATTATAAAGAAGTTTAACGAAAATATTGCTTTGCTTTTATAGCAAACAGACTCTTGCAACCTGTTAGCAGTATCTGCTTTTAACTGTCTATTTTACATCAGCTATACCCATTGTATTTGGCTACGATACTTATCTCTATGTATCATTTTGTACCTTTAAAAATACAAAAATCTCCAATTTCCACCTTAGTTTAACTTTATATTGAATTGCTGGATTTCTAAGAATAATTAATGTACACTAAAACACTATTAATTTTATGAGTTTTCTTGATAAAGTATTTTGCTATAGACAATTATATTTATATGTTTATATATTTATATACTATATGTATTTATATATAAATATATTTATATATTTATAGACAATTATGTTATATTTGAAGCATATTTTTGAGTTATAAAGATTTGAGTGTTGTTTTCCCGTTGACATTATTGGGAATTCAACTCATGGTTCAACAGTAAAATAACTGAAAATATGGTATGAAAGAAATATGTAGTAGTGCTTAGAGATGTAAATTACCATCTTATTAAAATGAATCTTGCAGAATTTATTATTATAGTGCAATTATTTATCTAATTGAGATTTCATTATTTTTATATCTGAGAAGTCCGAACATAATCAGTAACGTCTTTTTTTCTGTAAGATAAACATGTATGGTAAAAAGATACATTCTGAATAAAATATATTTTAGAATAATATTTTTACTTAGTATGTGTAATTTTGTGAAATTTATGAAATTTATTCCTTGAAAAAGGAAAATAAGGAGGTCAAAGAGACAGCAAGGGAAGACACTCACAGCTATAGCTAACATAAAACATAAGAACAGCCAAATTGTTACTGCAACATTGTTTTTTATGTGTGGGATCAAAAAATATTTGTCAGATGCGATGTTAAGCAGTAAAAGTCTGTTGAGTATTACTGTGCAATTGTATTAATTTCCATTACCTTTAAATCTTAACAAATATTTATTTTTTAAACTGTGAATAAAATATCTTGTATATGAAAAACTCTATACATCGCTCACAGGATTTTCTAGCCATTGCCATTAGTAGTCATCTCTTTTCATGCAGAAGCAAGGTGAAAGATAATGTAATGTGAAAACAAAACACTGCAAAGCTAATAGGATGCATCCAGAGCAGTGTTTTTGCCCTTAAATTGGCACCTGAGTGAAAAATCTGTTCTTAGATATTCCTCCAGTTGTCCTGGCGTTTAGCTCCCAATGCAATACAGTTGTGAGTGTTTTTAACTTTAAAATGTACTGGTTGCCTAGAGTAACGTTTCTATATTTGTTTCAAAGAGCTTCACCACTTCACCACTGATACGGTTAAGTAGTTCAGTAGTCTTTTTTTCTACCTGGACACTAATGGGATATACAAACCAGAGGTTGCTCTCATGAAACCTTTCCAGACTTTCAGTCTGTTAATAAATTTAGACACCTTTTCAGTAAGGACATTTCTGGTCCTTGGGCTAATGAGAATGAATAAAAGCACAGCTGTGGGCAGGCAATGTGTTCAAGAAGAGTTTATACTGTTCAGTGACCATTACCTCAAAGTGTCATCGCCTCAAACTACAAGAGCATGTTCTCACCATCATCACTTCTCCTGGTCGGTGAATTCTGAGCTATCTTTCAGATTAAGTAAGCTTCTGAAGACAGACACCAATGATTTTAAGACGGGTGACTTTCAAACATCATTATTTTAAGCACTTTCTGTGAGCTCTTAGAAGTTGCATAAAGGACATATTGACTTTAGGTGTCTTTCTGTTCTGTATGCCTGTAGATTTTGCCATTATTATATGTCCTTTCCTCTCTTAGCCCTATGAGGAATGCCTTGATTAGGATCAGGTAACTCTTAGGTATCCATTTTCTTTAATAAATCTAGCAATTTATTCAACTTAACACCTACAACTTGAGCTCTAAATTGCTTACTTTTGTTGCATGTTTGGTCTATACTTCATTCTATGTTTCTATAGTTCCCTAGTGGTGTCATTTTATTTAAAATGCAATCTTCTGCCAGTACATACAATACTACTATTGTCCCCAGAGACAGTCTGTCCTTTTCTCATTCTTATAGTTTTCCTGGATCTCGGGACATATCCTCTCCAATGGCTTGACTTCAGAAAGAATAGGATTTCTTCTTTTCCTTTTTCTATTCAGGGGAAATTATTTTTAGATCTACAAGGTCAATTCTACCGCTTTGAACTTACAGTTAATGTAATACATAAGAAATATCAGAGGAAAGATTGGCTCCATGGATGAAGATGTAGAATCATTCCATCAGCTAAAACAGCTGAAGAAACATGTCATTAGCACTCACCATCTGATGTGCCAGTGATGACAGATATGTGTCATATTTGTATTGATTTTCTCAAATCATCACAATATATAAACAAAGGAACGGAAACATTTTTTATCAACTCTGATTATAAAAATCAGATTAAAAAAAACCCCAAAACTATCATTTCCTCAAAAATTGAAACAGAGGGAAAAAAACTAAACAGCAAAACTAGAGCGGTTAGAAAATTATCAGCAGTATAATAGAGGTATATATGGCATATCTATTCAGCTCAAAGGAAAACCGAGGGGCAATTCCATGATTTGACTTTTCAGTACTCTAATCAGTCGCCAAACATACATGATTTTCAACATACAGGGAAAACAAAAAAACCCCAGTCACAGCAAAAAGCAAACATTCATAGCTTTAGCAGCTGACCTAATCACAAGAGGATACTTTTCTTTCAGTATGTCTAACATCCACCTGAGGCATTGCAGTAACAGTTCCCAGCTCCCTGTCATCCATTTCAGCTTTTGTGTTACTTCTGTGCTGTAGGCAAGTTTAATAAAACAAGAATTTAGGGATTTGAATTAATTATATTTTAAATAGTTAAATATTTGGTTACAGATTGGGTCCATTCAGTATTCCCTACTGTTCTATTAATAGTGTTCTCATCTCTTTCTTTAAAAAAAAAAGAACAAAAAGAACCAAACACTAACTTTCTTTTTGACTTATCACAAAGTCTCAAAACAATCCCACATGGATCAGAGGACTGTCTTAGCTAAGAAAAAATTGCATAGGCTTTTTGCCAATGTCACCTCAATTATAGTCATCAGTGTTTTCACAGTAGGACAAGAAAGCTGGTGATAGGTTTGCTTTCCCGAGGGTTCATTTTTCAACTATAGGGTTGACATGGATACTTCTAAAGTGATTGGACTAAGATGCCAGTTTCCTATTGGGAAGTGAATAAAAAATTTGCTACTACCAAGTATGACCTCAGTCATCCCCTCCCAGTAGTGAAAAAGATTAATCTTATGAGGTACAGAGAATCATATTTTTTTAAAAGTTCAGACTTTCATTATAATGTGCATTTAAAAAATATTCCAAACTGAAAGTTCCACTCCACTATGAAATCTGCAGTGTAGATTGCTGACACCATATATTTCCACGTGATCGTGAAATTAACAATGTGTAGGGGGGGAAAGCGATATAAGTAAGATTTCATCTCTTTCAAGTCTCAACAGAAATCTGAATTTCTCATTGTCCTCTGAACTGAATGCAGACACTGCGCAATATATACTGGGTCTTCTGGGAAAGAAGGGGAAAGAATAATACCCTGCCATAGCCAACAGTCCAATCTGCGTAAAGCACTAAAATGTTTTTTTCTGTTTCTAAGACTGTCTGTAGCATTAGTTTTGAAAACATCATAGAAAATAGCTCAGATCCTTCAGGTTACAAACGCTGTAACTTTTCGAAGATTTCAGCATGGATACATAGCATGAAGACATGACTAAATTCTGTTACATAAACAGGGACAACTTTATATGTAATCCTGTTTGTGATACTGTAAGATATGCAAAATATTCTGTCCTGACAAATATAATACTGAAGCCATAGCTAGTCTGTATCCTTTGGACCAGACACTGGAGGCTAATCAGAAGGAATAAATCATTGAAGCATAGAATCATAGAATGGTTTGAGTTGGAAAGGAACTTTAAAGATTATCTAGTCCAATGCCCCTGCCATGGGCAGGAACATCTTGCACTAGATTAGGTTGTTCAAAGCTCCGTCCAACATGACTTTGAAATCTTCCAGTTATGGGGCACCCACAACTTCTCTGGGAAATCCTGTTCCAGTGGCTCACCACCTTTATCATAAGAATTTTCTTCCTTATGCCCAATCCAAACCAATGTAAGAGCAGAGGAGACCGGGAGAATCACATTTCTTTTGATGAAGCCCAGGATAAACTTGGCTTTCTGGGCTATGAGTGCACATTGGTGGCTCAGGCCCAATTTTTCATCCACCAGTATTCCCCAGTCCTTCTCCCCAGGGCTGCTCTCAATCCATTCATCCCCCGGTCTGTACTGATACTGGGTATTGTCCTGCCCCTGGTGCTGGGCCTTGCACTTGGCCTTGTTGAACTTCATGAGGTACACACGGGCCTAATTCTCGAGCTTGTCAAGGTCCCTCTGGATGGCATCCCTTTCCTCTAGTCTATCAACTGCACCACTCAGCTTGGTGTCATCTGCAACCTTGCTGAAGGTGCACTCAATCTCACTTATTACCATTGATGAAGATACTAAACAGTGTTGGACCCGCTAAGAACCCTTCAGGTGACACTATTTGTTAATGGTTTCCACTTGGAATTGAGTCATTGACTGTAACTCTTTGGACACAGCCATCCAGTCAATTCCTCATTGACCTTACAGTCCCTCATTCAAACCTGTATCTCTCTAATTCATTGGCGAGAATGTTGGGTGGGACCATGTCAAAGGCCTTACAGCAATCCAGGTAGATGACATCTGTAGCTCTTCCCTTGTCCACTGATGCAGTACTCTTCATAGAAGGCCACTAGATTGGTCAGGCACAATTTGCCCTTGCTGAAGCCATGCTGGCTCTCTCTCATCCATATGCTTTGAGACATCTGTTGCGTGATCTTACTCGGCATGGAGGCGAGACTGACTGGTCAGTAGTTCACATTTCAAATGACATGAGAGTTTTCTAGTTTTTAGGTACCTAACTCAAACTCTTAGGTTGGATGATTATTTAATTAGTCTCAATTAATTTCCAAGTAATATGAAAAATTCAGTTTTATCAAATACTTGTCTTGCCACTGAAGGAACAAGAAAAAAGGTAGTGTATTCATAATTGATTTTTCATCTTAAATGGTATGGAGCAAGCTGAAAACAGAAACATGTTTTGGCAGAATTGATAAATTAAGCAAGTAACCAAAGAGCTTAAATTTATTTTTTTGTGCATGTGTGTGTGTACTTTTACACTGTAAGGATATACTAAAGCCTCAGATTTTATCACAGATTTTATTTTTTCCCTCATTTCCACTTTCCTCAACCGCTTTTATATTCTTTCTAGTGTGCAGCTTGCTTTATTCTTCTTCATTTAACAACTACTAAGAAAAGTAGTAATGAGAATTTCTTTTTTCTGAAGCATTGGAACTAAAAGTATTAAAAAATAAAGAGGAATGAAATCTCTGGAAACTCTTTTAATAAACTTCAGTTTCATTTTAGTAAAAAAAAAAATAATTATTTAATTTATTTATTCTATTTATGTATTTGTTCAGCTATCTCAATGGAGCCCCACAGGGCTACATTCAACCATTCATGATCTATTTCATTACAGCTTTTATTCCACAATTTTCAAGGAACTTTGATTTATTTCTGTTTAAAACTAAAAGGGCTACAAACCAGTAACGTACGATACATTTCTGTATATTAGCTTTCTATCACTGTTCATCTTCACATTGCTCTAACCTTGAGTTTACAAGCCAAAGAGATGAACTAAATATAACTTGGGGCAGTGGGGGGAAAAAAAAAAAAAAAGACAAATTGTCAGAAAATAGATAACTTGCTAAGCTATCCATTTCACTTCATTCCAAATGTGTTCAATGTCACATTGCTTGACCTGTTAAAAATCAGAAAGATAACAACCACACATACTTTACAGAGAGGAAAAGAACCAAGAATGCTCTACTACTTTTGGAAGAATCCATAAGTAAGAAAAAATTAAATTTGGAAAATAACTATAACTTCAAAAATCCAGCCTCATACAAGATAGAGATAACAAGTGATCCCTCTGTAGGCAGAAAGATAGCATACAGGACATTTAAAACTATGTGCTAAATACCTAACTTATTCAAATATAAGCAGTAATTGTAATAGAGAAGGCAAATAGTCCAAACACAGAAGTGCACAAATTTCAGTTAAAAGTCAAGATAGCTTCCAAAGCTAATGATCTGTACCTTTTAAAAATTTATAAAGGAACTATGTATTCACAAACTGAGTAAAACAGGTTGTCTACTCCTTCAATCTAATCTAAGTAAACTACACTGGCTTTCCAGACCTAACTGTGATTAAATATATCCATCTTGTCTCTAGCAAAGATTAAAGGAAAATTTTACTATGGTGTTATTCATCTTCCCTGAAAGATCCAGCCAGTGAAGTGGAAAAATTAAAGGAATAATTTCCCAAAGATATGAAACAACTGTAGATGATTATGCAGAGGGTAAAAGTGTTTTATGGCTCCAACCTTTAGAAATATACCACTTCAGGTTAATATGGGATACCTATGTAGCAGTTCTTCCTTTTGTCTTCACAGTGGACTTTGTATGTTCTTCCAGCAAATGATTGTGCGTATCAGTAGAAGATGTCAGGTGCAGTCTTTGATGCTTAAAATGCTCTGGAATGATTTATTCTAATAGTTTATGCAGGTTTAGAAGGTTGCAGGACTGGCTGGGGGACTCTGATGTGTTTGCATACTCTAAGGTACTAAAAGTTATTCAGTATAAAAACTCCCCCTCCTCCTCTAACTCAATCATTTCAGAAGGGGAAAAAAACAAAGCAAAACAAATAAATAAATAAAAATCTGAAGCATGGAATCAACTTGTTAAAAAACATGGTTATGAATATTTTTACTAAATCTTCTCTTACTCCTCATCCATCTTCTCAGCATGGCTTTTATTGTAATGACCTTATACTTCCTTTTTTTTCCTTTTTTTCCCCTTTTTTTGGTTTTGAATTGCATCCACATGATTAATGGCATCCCTGCTTAGAGGAGTAAATAACAATAAAAAGATCCCTTAAAGATTTGGCAAAATAAGCCAGAGGTTAGTACAGGCACACTCAGGGCAGTAACTAAATGTTGAACGCTCGAAGTCAAGGGCTCAGTTCCTGGAAATTACAGGAAAGTGATGTTTCTTTTATAAAAAATGGCAGTACCTGAGAAGTCAAAAAAGTTGCTTACTGCTCAGTGCCAGACACTGCTGGTTCTAGCCAGTTCCAAAGGACTCACTGCAAGGCACACGTGAGCCCCTCTGCCAAGATGGTGGTGCCTTGGGTAAAGCATATTTAAGAACAGCAAGAACACTGCACAAAAAATGAGGAGTGAGGGGGAAAGGTGAGAAAAGAAACAGCCCTGCATATACCGAGGCCAGAGAAGAATGATGGGGGGTGGTGTTGCAGGTGCTGGAGCAAAGATTCCTCTGCAGCCTGTGGACAAGACCATGATGAAGTACATTATCCCCTTGCAGCCCATAGAGGACCATGGTAGTGCCGATATATGCACTGCAGCCTGTGGAGGACCCCACCCTGCAGGAGGTGGATGTGTCCTGAAGGAAGCTGTGAGCTCATGAAGTGCCCACACTGGAACAGGCTCCTGGTAGGACGCATGGTTCATGCAGAGGATCCCAAGAAAGAGAAGATTTTCTGGAAGTAACCATGGTCTGTGGAGGTAAGTCCATACAGGAGCCAGTTTTCTGTCAAGAACTGTAGCCCATAAGTCACCTAAGATGGAACAGTTTGTGCCTGAAGAACTATACTCTGTGGAAAGGACCCATGCTGAAGTGGCTCTTGAAGAACTTCAGCCTGTGGAAGGGTCCTATGCTGGAGCAGGGAAAAATGTGAGGATGAAGGAGAAGCATAGGAGAACTGATCTTGATATTACAGTATCATTTTCCACAATGCTCAACGTGTTCTACATTGTTGGATGATGTATTTGCCAAGCTCCTCTCCATCATATTTAAAAAGTCATGGTAGCCAGGGGAAGCCCCCAATGACTGGAAAAGGGAAACATCACACTCATTTTTAACAAGCATAAAAAGGAGGACCCTGGGAACTACTGACTAGTCAGTCTCACCAATGTGCACTCACAGCCCAGAAAGCCAAGTGTGTCCTTGGCTGCATCAAAAGAAGCATGGGCAGCAGGTTGAGGGAGATGATTCTCCCTCTCTACTTGGCTCTCATGAGACCCCACCTGGAGTACTGTGTCTAGATTCAGGGTCCCAGGTTTGAGCAACCTGTCCTAGTGGAATAGCTTCCTCCCGTCATAGGGGGGGTGGACTAGATGGTCTTTGAAGATCTATTGCAACCAAAATCATTTTATGATTATATGATTGTATGTTTCGGGGGGGGGGGGGGGGGGCAAG
>VYXH01007017.1:14656-43802 GCA_013397275.1 Burhinus bistriatus | reverse complement strand
GGGGGGGGGGTGTGACCAAGACAGGAGCAGGAAAAAGTATGAGGAGGAAGGAACTGCAGGGAGGAACTTCTATGGATTTACTGCAATCCCTTTTCCCCATCCTCTTGCACTGCTTGGCGGGGAGGATGTAGAAGAGTCAGTAGTGAAGTTGAGCCTGGGCAGAAGGCGGAGGGCGGGTAAAGTATTTTTAGTTTTGTCTTTGTTTCTCACTGTCCAACTCAACTGGCAGTAAATTAAATTATTTTGTCTCCAAGTTGAGTCTATTTTGCCTATGATGGTAACTGGTAAGTGATCTCCTTGTCTTTATCTTGACCCACAAGCTTTTCCATGTTATTTTTTCCCCTCCATCTTGTTGAGGCGGGGGAGTGAGAGGATGGCTGGGTGTTTGTTTGGCCCTTTGCCAAGGTAAATACACCACAATTAGATAGACTTGGTGCTCTTGGTGGGTTAGGTGGGTTAGTTTACTCTTTTCTAGTAGGATATAACTTTGTACCACTGTGTGGCCAGTCATGAATTTCTCCCTTATTTCATCTTAAAGCCACAGAACAAAAAAAGCAGGAAGCTTACATGAATGATAAGTAGATCCCTGACACTCACGTTTATTTCTACTACTTTACAGATGGGAGAAGGAAATTCTACAAAACTTTAGTGCAAAAAAAACCACATGCATAACTTCTCAAAAATGTATTTCTTAAAGAAACAGTTTCTAAATTAAACAATGAATGAACATAAATGAGAAAAAGGAGAAAAATCTGTATTATTAAGGTTGAAGGAAATGAGTATGTTACAATCAAGAAGATAACATTTTGTATACATTAAAAGGAAAAATAAATGAAAAATAAGGGAGAAATAAAGTTGAATCATATAGGAATAATTTATCCTGATTTGGTCTTAATGCTAGTTCCACTGAAATTTGGATTAAAACACAAAATAAAAACCCTGTGATTTAGGTGTAGTCAGAATAATAGAACTTCCTGTATGAGCTGAGATAATGGCATTCTCATCTTGCCCTATGGAATCTGAATGTCATGAATTCCTGGTTTGAAACATAATTTAATAAAGGTCACTTACCAAGGTAGAAAACAGGGGAGATAAGGAAAAACCCTGCATAGCACATCTGCTTAGGATGAACTGATCTGACACAGTTATTAATTATCACGGATGCCTTAGGGTCGGAATAAAGCTGTCAACTCAAGAGCAAAATGCTTTCCTAAAGTTAGAGTCTTAAAAAAATTGCAATAAACCCAGAAATGTTCAATCAATCCTGCCAAATATCTTTTTAGAATCTGTAACAATATTAAGGTAAAAGACGAAGATGTGTTAGCAAAGTCATAATCAAACGGGAAAAAGATTTTTACCTGAGACAAACTGGGTTTGATTCAGATGAAATAACTTGGCATCAGATTTATGAAGGCAATGACCTAAAATATTGGCTAAAATTTTAGCATTCATTAAAGAAATCAATTAATATAGGACTTGGCTTTAGCATACACAATGATTCAGTTAAGCTATATGTATAGTATTTGCTCAAACAGATCACTCCTGTTTTCAAACAGCATGGGCTGTTTTGGATAAAAGCAGGTTGTGGAACAATGTAGGGATGTGGAACTTATAAATCATATCTGCACAATTACTCATACAGTCCTCTGTAATTAATGTAGTTTATTCTTGACATTTTAGCCTGGAAATTTTCATCAAATTGGTTTGGATGATATCTGTAACATTATATTATGTTATAATATTATACTTCCCAAAATATCTATGATATCTTATAGGAAATTAATGTGACTCTGCCAACAGTACTTACCCTTTGAGAAATACTCAACCTTGGAACATAACTGGACAGGAAAATACTTGGGAAGATAGATAGGTGGGTAGGAGTCATGACATCAAGGTAAAATGTTGGACAGGAATATGCCATACTGCTTAGTGAGTTGTAAGGCTTAGTTTACTGTTATTATTCATACTGACCATCAAGAAAATAAGGAAGAGAAGAAATGTGTTTGTATAGTTGCCTTTACTTAGTAGTAAAATGCATTTAACATTTGGCCATCTTGGTGATTCCTAATGACGAAGATCTATTTTAAGAACAAACTTTTCCTTACATATTCTTTGTTCAGTTCTGTTTCTTTTTTTAAAAATCTGGATGTCTAGGTGTTTTTCCCAGAATTGCAATTGAGACTGGTCTCATTGGCTGTATCTCATTCGGCTGGGGACATTCTTGGACCCTGAGACAAAACTTTACAGCCTAGCTCACATTTAGTTACATGAACTCTGTTTACCCCTAAAACAAGCAGGTCACACCAAACTCTTGGGAATAGTCCTCAACATATATTATCCTCCACATGCACTACCTGAGACATATAGTGCCAGTTAGTCTGAGCAAAACCATATGTGGGATCAGTTAAGAAGTATGACAGTTTATGGGCCAGTGCTTTCATCATCTGGCATTGTGGGGTTTTTCTGTGGTGGTTTCTGTTTGTTTTTAAATGGGATAAGTGTGTGATATCTAAGACTTACTGTATACCTTTTGAACCATTCTGCTCAGATCAGGCAGCTTTTAAAAGTTATGATGCCACAGGTAAGTACTCTTTTGGTAACCTCTCTAGATCTTGCCTATTTAGATTTCTTCATGAAAACTTGGGCTGTATAGATTCATAAAAGCTGACAGATGGAAAACGACAAGAAGGACATACTGCTTCACACAACATCTTTTCAAGAAGATGCTGTTAATAACAAAGCTGTTGGAGGCTCAAAAAAGAACTAAGCAAATTCATGGCAGAAAAAAAAAAATCACAAAAGGCTATACCATCTATTGTGCAAAAAATCCCTAAACTACAAACTGATGAGAGCTATCACTATGTACTTGCCTGTTCTCATACCCTATGCTACTAATCAATGCTGAAGAAAATTCACAAGGACAAACAAGTATTTTGTTGACCTCACATTGCCATTCTAGTATTAATATTCATCTCGTGATTTTTAAAATTATGCATATCAAATTTTCCCAAATGGTTCAAGTTAACATACTTCAGATACTACAATATTCTGCTGGTTGAAAACTTAACACTGTGACTGCCTTGTTTTGTGTGATTATCCTTGCATTTGTGTTAAAAGCTTAGAACAAAGCAACATTTTTGATTAACATAATTATAAATGATGAAATAAAACATGACAAACTTTGCAAAGGTAAAATGCAAAAAAAATATTTACTGTGGAAAATAATTGCTGAGGTATTTCAAAATACCTCTTGAATTCACAAGACAAAAACATCTTCCAGATGGCCAAACAAATAAATGTCTAGAAGAAGATGCAATAATATAGGAACTACTGGGTTCATTTGTGTTTTGGTTTGGTTTTGGGTTTTTTTGTTTGGTTTTTTTTTTCTGTAGTGGGAGTTTAATAGGTGTGCTTACTGAGGGTCTAAAGCTACTCTAAAATGGAGAGTGTGGTCACCATATATGATAGGATGTATTTGTAAAGCTAACTTAGTCATCTGGTCAGCATTTTTTTGGGGCAGCTCTTTTTTCATTAAGATCAGCTCACTAGCTTGAACACATCATTATTTTATCAATGTGATTTTAGTAGTGGTGATACAAGTAAACTAATTAAAAACTCAATGCATTTATCACCTAGGCAGGCTGAGGTGCAATAGTCTTCTTCTTGTCTCTTGTGAACAAATTAGAAGTGATAATTCAAAGCATTTTTAGTAATACTGACAGGGTGGGGAATTTTTGCCTGCTTCTAGCCATATTAAAACCACTAACAAAAAACCTACACTACATAAATGTGCATGTTTATATCATGTGGGAATATTGAAAGATCCTGTCTTTTCATTTTGGTTCAGTTTCTCCATTAAATTTAAAAGGAATGAAACTGTATGAAAGGACAGAGTAAAGGCAGAAGATGAAGAATGCCTATTTTAAAATTCATTTATAACATTAAAAAAATAAGGTTATAATATCATCATGCAGAACTCGCTTATTACCGGGAGAAAATATTTATCACTCTTAATTTTTTCTTTTTTCTTTCTTTTTTTTAATTATTATTTGGCTTCAAATTCGATCTCTATTTTCACTATTATAACATTTATAAAGTAGTGGTCCCTAGGGGACAGGTACAATGAACTTCTATTAGATGAGATTTTTTGGCATTTGTATCATAATTTGTGATACATGGATTGACTTTATATTTGTTAGAGTCTCCAGCAAAATCTGAGGCAGGATGTCTCTGAAAGATTGGATGTGATTTACTCTCAATAGAAGTCGAAGGCACATTCCATGCTGATATTGCATTATAAGCAGCGGAAGACAACAGTTTAAGCTCACTCTTCTTTAGTGGATTCAGAAAACTCAGCCTAGAGTTTATGTGTTGACAACACATTTTACCCAAAAGTCTTTTGTTGATCACAGTTAAAGTCAAAATTCTGGGTTAAGGGCATGTTTAATTTGACCCAGAGCAGTCACGTACAAGACAGAAGCATGTGGTCATAACTTGAGCATTTGAACAATGGGAGCAGTTTTAAACTCCCTTCTCCTTGTACTCTTAAGCAATATTTCCCACAATCAAGCTGCTAAACTGCAAACCTTAACTTGTTCAATACTATGGCCCCATCCATTGAAAACGTAGAAGTCTGTGGAGGGTCAACAGCGAGATTTAAGTTCCATTGATTCAACAAACTTCAGTCATGAAGTGAAACACCACTGAAGTGACTCCAGCTGCAATGGTGGTGCTTTCAAAGCTTTTTCCATTCACTCCTGGGGCACATTGCCAATTCTTTTCTCCTTTTTGTAAGCTGTTAGGAAGTCACGCAAGTGTTTATATTTACTACAAGGTAACAGTTAGACAGCTGAAACCCTTTGAACAACAAGTTCCATAGTATTTATCACAATTAATTAAAACGAAAGAACAGAGTGGAAACATGTGTAACCTTCATCAGGTTCAAAGAGAGTAGGTTGATACTTTAAAGATTTTCTTACTGTTCTGAAAACCAGATCATAGGTAGTTCAGAGAGAATTAAGGCTCTTTTCTTAATAACAAATGAGAGATTTTGAAGCTGTATTTCAGCTACCTGTCAAACCCCAGTTCCCCTCCCCAACTTTTTTCTCATAATGCTTAGCACTTATATAGCACTTTTCATCTTCAAAGTGCTTCACAGCACATTAACTAATTAATCCTTTGAGCACCCTAAGAGATTAGTAGAAAACTATGTGATCTCTGGCAGCCGTGCGAGAGCCTTGAGCAAGGCAACGAATCCTGCATCCAATAGGGATTATAGTCAAGGTCTCCTGAAGTCCGCAGAACGGTGGACTTATATTCTGTTGAAAACTTAAAGAAAATGTGAAACTATGTAAAGAGTAAAAAGCCACATTCAAAAAAGATAGGTGGAATTGAATGACAAAGTTCAAATTTACAATCTGCAAAAATCTTATTATTACTCCCTAAGCAGTACCTCTTATTCATCTTATAGTATCTATATACTCATATAATAGGATCTTTGAATACCTGTAGCTATCCTGATTGAGAAACAGGAGTCCTAGCATCTGTCTAAGCCCTGCTGTTTACATTTACAATAGTAAAGTAAACAGGACAAGGGTACCAGGGTTCAGCACTGGCATGTACTTCTCCATAATGCTAAAATCTTTGTTCAATGCTTGCTGGCCCTTTTTTCTAAGGCCAACTTACACTCTCACAAAAAAATGCAGCTTTGTTGACAGAAACACAGTTTGAATGCAACTATTGTATTTTGAGAGGTAAGAGAGTTAATTTTGTAGGAATAAGCATTTCCAAGCCCCAAGACTGGAGAGTGAACCCGGATCCAATTCTGTTAGTAAGATGGATGTAGTCATCAATTGCAAAAGCGTAACAATGCCGTAACAATGGCAAAGTCCTGAATGACTGAACTGATGCTGAGAATATTCTGTGTACTTCAAGAGGGCAGCTTCATAAGAGGCTGTGATACCTGGAGGAGTGGCAATCCACCTAATAATAGCCTGACCACTTGGTTTTGTAGTCATGCTTATCCCTACATGATCTTTTCTTATTTTACAGAAACATCAAAAGAAGGAAAGGAGATAAGTGATTTCCCAGAATACTCAATAAAGTGGTGATCACAGAGCACTAGTAAAATAAGTTTTAAATAAACCTAGGTTTACAATTCTCAGTTCTGGCATGAGTGTTCTGCATTAAAAGTATCATCCTTTTCTTTCTTGGAACAGTGCTGGAAATAGCGAGTCTTGAACAAGTCTTGCAGAGCAAATTTGTAGAATTCTGTTCTGCAAGGGTTCTTTCTCAACAGTGAATTTTGAACAAAAGGAAATTTTTCTTGAAGCCTTGTTTTTTGGGTCGTAGACCCCAAAGACTGGCAGGAACTTGGATTTCCCTCTGTGCTCAGTATTTCCTCTTGATTATCTCTAGAAAACTCTCATACAATCGTCTCTCCCCTCTGACATGCGTAGCTCCTCCCATATACTCTCCAGGGAGATTTAGCTACCTACTTTCAGGTTTTGAGTTCAGTGCTGAGGGACAAGCACCTAAAATGTAAATATGTGCTGCCTGATGACTGCTGCTCACTCATCACACAACCTCCTGTGCATGCAACTCCAAATAATGCTAATGTTTATTGTGCTTCAGTTTGTTCAAGGGACTAGAAACTGCTAAGGAGGATGTTGTGAATCCCTTTTGAAGTAACACAAATTCAGAATGCATTATACTCAACTCTGTGAGTTTATGTTTAGACTTGTACTTTTCTCACATTCTTTTCTCCTTTCTTTCTCTCAAGATATTGTATTTATTTACTGGATATAAAATATAATTCACTCAATGGTTTTAAATGAACATAATTGCCTTAATTCCTACCAAAAAACATACCATCATATCATATCCCACCATATTGTAAAAAACTTTTTATGGTGAGAGTGGTCAGACACTGGAACAGGTTGTCTGGGGAGGTTATGGAATCTCCATCCTTGGGGGATATTCAAATCCCAGCCAAACACCATTCTGAGCAACCTACTCTAGCTGATCTACTTTCAGCAGGACAGCACTATTCCAGAGATGACTTCCAACATCAGCTATTCTGTGATTCTACTTACAGTTTAGAATTCAAACTGGGCACTTTCTGAAGAAAAGGAGATCGAAAGACTACATACTTGTTTCTGATCAACTATGTCTGCTTTCAAATAAGATAAATTCTATTGACTGCAAATTTAATTCTTCACTCAGTGTAAGGAAAATATAGACAAGTAGCACACACATAGAAAACTAAACTGTAAACAGAAAACTTGTTTTGGTTACTGCTGAGCGGTGCTTAAACAGCATCAAGGCTGTCTCTCCAACATTCCTCCCCCTCACCTGTAGGATGGTTGTAGGCAAGATCTTGGGAGGGGACACAGCCAGGACAGCTGACCCAAAATGGCCAAAGCGATATTCCATGCCATATGATGTCTGCTCAGCAATAAAAGCTAAGAGAAAGGAGGAGGAAGCAGGGTGCATTCGCTATTTATGACATTTGTCTTCCAGAGCAACTGCTATGTGTACTGAACCCCTGCTTCCCAGGAAGTGGCTGGACATCACCTGTTGATGGGAAGTAGAGAATGAAATCTTTCATTTTCCTTTGCTTCTTTGCACAGCCTCCACTTTTGCTTTATTAAACTGCCTTTAACTTGACCCATAAGTTTTTTTCCATCTTATTTTCTCCCCCTCCATCCTGGTGAGGAGGGGAGTGACAGAGAAGCTTGGTGGGCATCTGGTGCCCAGTCAAGGTCAACCCACAGTAATATTTACATCTGGAGTTGAATTTCATATCAAGTGTTGAATTAATTTTCTTTTCTGCAACTAGAACGACTACAGTCACTGCGCAAGACTATAAGCATCTCTTTTAGGGCCAACAGGTTTTTATTTAAATTATTTTTACTGTCCATCCAGATTAATGAAGCATACTCTGTGCCCTGCTAATCTGTAGGAGTAAGAAAATAAACTTACTTCACAGTAAAAACTACAGAACAGTGACCTACTTCAAGAATAAAACTGGTTTAATTAAATGTAAGCTGTATTTTAAAATTCAGTTGCTAGGAGTTTTCAATGGTAGTCTATTATTTTTACAGAAAGAAAAAACAAAAGCTTAAAGGTTCAACTGGTCAACAAAGATTTTTACTGAAGATTTCTCAAAATGCAAAAAAAAAAAAAAAAAATTCATCCAGCTCTATGGTAGACTGCTTAAATAATATAAGACTACAAGACAAAACTTTATATGACTAGAAACTGAGATGTAACGTACATAAATAAATTTTCAGATAAGGTTATCTGATAAATTCTATTTTTTTCCTCCTGCCTAGCCAGGTTTGTTAAAATTTATGGTCTTATATATTGTACAGCTCAGCAACAAGATTATCAGATAGTATTCTCATGCTGATTAAACAACATGTTCTTGTGTGTTTAAATAAGGTTCTTTAACTTTTTTTTCCTCATTTTTCTCCTAGGAAGAAAGCTAGTAAATCATCTGTCAGGTCAATTTTGTTTATTTGTTTTTAAAAATTTCACCGTATTATGTTATTGATTACTGGAAGAAACCTGTTTCATTTTAAACTAACTCAGATAATATTTTAGTTTTTTTAATGGAGCAATTATCCAGCTCAGTCTCCAAAAAGATTATACTGAAACTGAGCAAAAGCCAGGAATATAATTAAAACTAAACTGTAGCAAAATTTTTAGCAGAAGTACTTTATCTTTTGTTAAAAATAGATTCAGGGGAATATCAAATATAAAAGAGGTCTCCATGTGAGTTTCAAAATCCAACAGTTTAAATTTTGGTTAGGTAATTTTGTTCACATTTATTTACCTCATGGACTTCCTTTTTTTTTTTCCTCCAGCATACATATGTTTTGTTTAAATATAAGGAATGGATCTTACTGGAACACTTAAATAAAACAGACAAAGCAAAAAACAACAACAAAAACCTTTTTTTTTTCTCCTAGCTAAAGACAGAAGATTCTCTCTTTCTAGATGTAAACCATATCTGTATATTTGTCCAAGTTTCCATAATGAAATACTATCTTTCTCTTTATCAAAAAATCCTGTCTCTTCCCTTTTTATTTCTTTTTACATCAGCAGGTATTTTGAAACACTGCATTGGGGATATAAATTTAATAGACACTTGTCCATTAGTTTAAACACTGAGTTAGAATCCAAGGTATTCTGTTGCTGAAAAATAAGATTAGGAAAGTACAAAAGCTTCTAGATACTTTTGAAATTCCTTTTCATCCTCTGGATACAAATCCAATGGGTTTGGTTCTCACAAGAAGGATGATATTTCTAATGTTTATGGCAAATTAATTCACTAGGGGAAGGTGAGTGACAGTGTACTGCCAGCGGTCATGACTTCCTACTCAGGGCTGCCACTTAACATCTTGTTTTATTTCTTAATAAAAATAAAACTTTTTCTCATTTTGTGATTATATTCCCTCCAGGGAAACATATTCAGCCTTTCTGTCTGTTTAATAAAGAAAATAACAAAATGATCATTAACTATGCACAATTCCCTTCTATCAACTAATCAAAATAATTTCCAGGCAATTGTTTACTCCTAGTCTGCATTTACCGACTGTAGTACTCTCTCTTTTTCATGTTCATTGTGTGCACGTCTGCATGTACACATAGGTGTGTATACACAACTTAATGTATACCTACATCTTCTGTTCTCCCAAACATACATATATGTTTTTAAGGACACATAGACTTTTGATGCCTAATGCAACACAAAATATATGCATTATAGTTTGAATGCACAGTACAGATAATCATATTCTGAGTAACTAATCACAAGTGAACATTGATAATCTGTAAATGGAAAATTATTGACCTCTTATCTTTCTATTCCTCCTTAAATTTGTATCTGTTTTTGTTTTCTATTTACATTTGAAGGACTAAAATGACTTATGAAAGACCAAATACCACCTTGCCAGATAAGTATGAAATCAAAGAAAAATGGCAATATGGTGAGGCACTGAAATATGAATTCAAATTCTGCTTGGTGTTGGAAATAGAGTGAATCTATTTTTTAGCATTAGGTACTTTTAATAAAATAGATGCCTTGTCCGGAAACATGCCTACCTCACTGCTCTCCCCTGCTGCTATCTATAGCATCAAATGAGGGAGAAATTGTAAGAAAGGAAACGAAGGAAAATATAAGAAGATATGGGATGCCTTTGTCTTCTGTAATGAACTAATTTTGAAACCCATAGCCACAGTGAAGCGAATAACAATCTATTACGGCTATCAGCTACTCTATGAACTTAAAGGCTGGAGGTCTGGATTTTGGACATATAGAAATATAACGTGATAAATAATTTGGAAAAAGAAGTCCTAAGCACTTACTCTGGTCACCTAATGTAGGTATATAGATTTTAAATTAAAGTATAAAAATGTTACTGGTAGTATCTGGTTCTATGTAATGGTCATGGGTTAATAACTGTTGCTCATTGGGAACAAAACTTGAGATCAAGACTCACCACAGTCTCTAAGACTAAACTTCTGTTAGAAGAGGCTGAGATGGGTATCTCATGTCTTCAAAGAAAATACTACAGAGACGAAACAGTGAAGGTCAGTCACTGGGCACTCTCTCCAGTGCTGGAGATCTGCAAAACACCTATTATACAGTGAGGTTTGCTACTTCTTTGTAGTGGGTCTGTAATGTTACAGATATCGCCAAGCTCACTCAATTTTCTGAATACTATTTTTACTGCTCATTTGTGTAAGCACAAATGATACCAACAGGATCTTCTTAAGAAAATCAAAGGTCACTATATGACTCTCTGGACAAAAAGGAGGGAGTTAAGGTCCCAAGTAATCACCTCCTCAGTCCTTTCTGTCAAGGGGAAAGACACAGGTAGGAGCAGACAATGATCAGCAGACCGATACTTCTCTGTATAGGGGTTGTCATCAGCAAAAATTCAGCTTCCTCAAACGTGGTGTCTCATTTGAGGAAGAAGAAGGGTTGCTTGGAAAAGGTGAAATTCATCTCACCAAGAGAGGAAAGAATGTTTGCAAACAGGCTTGCTAAACTGGTAGGAAATATAAACTCGGCTCATCAGGGACAGGAACTGAAGCCCTAAAGTAAAAGAGGAAGAACTGTACCTATGGGGGGAGGTTCGAGACAAACATGGTTACAGTGAAAACTTTCACATTTCTCCTTAGAACTGAGGATATTTTTACATTTCTACTCAGAACAGAGGATGTTCAGAGGCTTTTACTGAGTGTCTGTATGCTAATTCTTAGAGCCCAGGCAGTGAACAAGCACTGCAATTTCATGCACTGTTACCAGACTGGCATGATTGCACAAAGACTTCGTAGTATGGCAAGACTCCAGAATGGTCATGGCTAGGTGTAAGCTATTTAGGAAAATCAGGCAAAAAAGGAAAAATTTTAGTCCTTGACCCTGTTGAGCTCCACAGTCCTGAGAACAGGAACTGGAGAAGTGCTTGTTGAAAGCCTCTGGTCAAAGTGAGAGGAAGGGAGTAACACCGGTAATGTGATGAGATTTGTTCACTTCACCTGATCAAGAGGAAATAGTAGATAGGGTGCTTTGCAAACAAATAGCAAAGGTCTCCTGATACCAGGCCATCATGCTCATGGCGGATTTCAATTGTCCAGTCATGCTAGGAATTAACAAAGCATTGTGCAATTTAGGAAATTCCTAGTGTGCGTCAGTGACAATTTCTTAATGAAAATTCTAGAGGGGACCAAAAAGGGTAATATTCTACTTGACTTGCAACTCAGAAATAGAGAAGAAACAGGTGAATGTGGTCAGAGATGGCAGCTTGGGTGGTAGTGACTGTGAGATGGTAGAATTCAAGATCTGGAGGGAGATTGGGGTGATAAACAGCCTTGGTAAGTCTTTGGATTTTAGGACAGTACACTTTTGCCTATTTAAGGAACTGCTAGTCAAAATCTCCCAGGAAGCTGCTGTGATGGGGAGGCTGGACTGACTTTTAAAGAAAACTTTCTGAAACCTCAGAGTTCAACCACATAGTTGTGGAAGAAGATGAATTTTGGCAGAAAATCCACTTGTCTAATCAGGAAGAACTGAAACACAAAATATGACTATGCCAGATGTGAAAGCATGTACAGGAGACATAGGAGGAGAATAAAAATATTGTTTTGGTCTTTAGGGACAAATTCAGGAATAACAAAGCCTCGCTGGAGATAAAACTAACATAACAGAGACAACAGGAAAGGTTGCTACAAGTGTGGTAGTCACAAAAAGAAATTCAAAGGAAATGTGTGTTGGTGAAAAGCGGGTACAAATTACTGATGGGCAATATGGGAAAAAGCTGAGAAGATCAACAACCTTTTTTCTTCAGTATTCATACACAAAGTGTGATCCCAGACTTCTGGGGATATCAGTATAGTTTGGGAAGGAGAGGGATAATCAACAGTGACAGAGACTATTTGGGAAAGCGGAGTTTATTCCCATCCATAAAGCCAGAGGATGCTGAAAGAACTCATGGTTTATGAAATGTTCTGCTGATTGGAGGAGGTGTCTGACATCTACAAAAGGGTATAAGATATGCCTGTCTTCAGAGAGAGCAAGAAAGAGGAGCCAGGAAACTGCAGATGAGTCAACCTTAGCTCAGTTCCTGGAAAGACAACGGGTATTTTGCTCTTAGAATCCATTTACAGGCATCTGAAGGAAATCAACACGGGAAAATCAATCCAGTCTTAGGGAGACTCCTGGTTCAGTCAGGAGGTAAGATCAGATGATCTCATCCAGACAAAATTTCTATGACTGTATGACTTCAGATTTACTTCTCTTCCACTCATAATTAGGTTCATTAACTAAAGCAAGCTAAGGTAACTCATCCTAAAACACAGAACACAAGGTGATTACTGCATTGGAGTAGCAGTCTTGAGTTCAATCTTCATTATCCATAGCAATTGCACATTTATAAATACATTTATTTTACATTTTCATTCTCAGAATTTCTACCAAAACTAGCAATACTGCTCCAGTAAAAAACTATATTTAAATATCTTTTCCAGGTAAACGTATTCAAAAAGAGAACATACACTTACTTTCCATGTGTTTGATTTTATTTTTTTTCCAAAAAAATTCTTCTTTCATTGTCTTTTCTAGTATTTCTTTAGTTTTGCGTTTGAAAACTCACTAAGATACCAAATAACTTGTAGAGTATTATGGGTCTTATTTGGCTATGTGTCTATGAGCATGCGGCACAGAGATAGTATTCAGATGATTGGAAGAGCATAGTTTGAGCTGTGCCTTTAGAAAGGCAAGTATAGCAAGACTCAGCTGTTCAGTATGCATGATATTATGACATTTTAGATAGAATGCTTGACTTGTAGTTTTTCAAGTGCTGCAGATTTAATATTCCTTAACTAATGCTTTTGCTGGGACATAATGTCTTTCATTGCCTAGAAAGACTACAAATTTTTAGGTGCATTTTCTTTTACTTCACAGTAGTATCAGAAAAAAACAAGAACAATCTTTTGAGATTTTAAAACCCACTGGTTCAGGGCAGTAGGATTTGAGGATGATTCCAAATCAGATGTCTGGGGCTGTGAATGCTGATCGCACATTGCTATTCAGGCAGTCTGTAGAATGTCCAATTTTTCTTAGTCGTCACTAGTGTAGATATGTCCTATGTAGTGTGCTAGTTACTGTGAATTCTGTGAAAGAGATCCAGAAATTAGATTTACTCCTCTCTTCAGGCACTTCAAATCTGTATTATTGCATAATTAAAGACATTTTTTTTATTTAAAAAAAATTTAGTCATATCACTTTCTACCTAGAAAGCTGAGAAATTACCTGAATAAGGAAATTTAAATCTTGGGTGTTTAAAATTCTAAATAGATTAATCTTTGAAATATTCTAAAGCCAGTGCTTATGAAAACATTCTATGGGATTTGTGCTCAGCAGGTATAACCAGTCACCTAAGATAGTTATTATGAATTATACCAGCTAAGAATTTTTCTCTATATTTTCAAAACAATGTACAAACTAAACACACACCTGCTAGAAAAGTAAGCTGTAATATCCCTGTACTCAAACACACACTGAGCAGACCTTCCAGACCAAAGCACTGAGTGAGAGACTCATACAGGTAATTCCTGCCTTTCATTTCCCTACATATCCAGCTCATGCAGACTAGCAGGGGGATCTTTTCTGTTCTGCAAATTTTTGTACAGGACTGGTTGTCAGAAAATTTATATCTTAAATAGACAATACCAGGAAACAAAGAAATACAGGAGCTCTGGCATTCTACTTTGGGAAAGGTGCCCTGATCAGAGAAGAAAACAGAACATCCGCCCTCTCCATGGTTTTGTTCTATGTGTCTTCCACCAAGTGACCCCATTCAATCCCACTGTATCTCATAACTGATATCATTAGATGTGCTTGTCATCACTGTGTCAACATGTCACTCAGGAAGCAGCCACTTGAGAAGCCTCAGTAAGACATATAAAAAAAACTCCACCTAGATCTAAAAAAACCCTACATTTTGCCTCTGTCTTGAATGCTTACCTCTGATGATCAAAATATGATTTCCGCCTCTGCCATCGATCCTTTTTCATACGTGATACTCAAGGTTTAGCGTACTGAATATTTTCAAAACCCCAGTGTAGTTAAAGAAAAATCTTTTCAAATGTAAGCCTGAGGGTGCTGCTCAAGGATATACAATAACTAGTACCTGGAGATTATAAATTCATATGTCGGATGCTTGGACATAACTAACTCCAATTATCTATAATTATAATTTGTTAAGTTAAACAACTATGACAATCAGCAAATTTCACAAATATGCAAACAAAGCTGCTTCAGTTTGGCAAAAGAGAGGACATCTAAGAGAAGCAACCATAGCAAGCAAATCTACCTGCAAATGCATTGATGTCTCAGGTTGGGCCTTTCCCTTGCTGTTGTATCTCTAAAATAGAGAAATCCATTACAGAAGAAAAAGGCAGAAGCTGACCCAAGTGGCGGAAAAGCCATTGGGATAATGACAGTCATTATAGCTCTAGCCTAGGGATCTGTACCTCGAACTATCTGCTACTACTGTTTTTCTGTTTTGTTTCGGTTTTGTGGTGTTTTGGGATCTTTTTAAATATTTTTTTTTAATCACAGCAAGAATAAAATACAAAGAAGAAAATGTAGCTGCAGAGACCAAACATGGTCGTACCAATTCTACTCTCCATCCATATTTATCTTCAGATAGAAGTTCTAAATAACCTTCAAAGGCTTTGTCAATACTGGGAAAGGGCTAAGTAGACAGTGGAAACTTTTTATTTCCTTGCTTTCTACCTGTCACATCTTCCTCACAAACCACAGAATTTTAAATCAATTATTAAGTCATGTAAAAATAATTCCTGATGGCCTATTCATACTTTGCGCCAACCAAAGTCTTCCATCAGGGGAAACCTAACTGTTTTGCATGGTCTGTAGACAACGAATAACACAACTTGTGGCCCACTTCTGCAACCCTTACTTGAACGTGACTTCTACCAGGTTAATGACAAAATCATAGAATTATAGAATCATAGAATCATAGAATTGTTAAGGTTGGAAGGGACCTTTAAGATCATCAAGTCCAACCATTAACCTAACCTGACAAAACCACTTCTAAACCATATCCCCAAGTACCATGTCTACCCTTTTTTTAAACACCTCCAGGGACAGCGAATCCACCACCTCCCTGGGCAGCCTATTCCAATATTGGATAACCCTTTCAGTGAAAAAATTTTTCCAATATCCAACCTAAACCTTGCCTCAAATCCACTCAACTTCAAATAAACAGGGACAATATTCCTGAAGAGCTAGCCTCTTAAGGTAGATAGGTCATCTAAAATCCCATCACGTTGTTAAAACCTTGACTGTACCCTACTCAGCTATGCAATTTTTCATTTCAGTAATGTTTTTACTTTCTCTTCTTGAAGTTTTTTTAAAGTTGCAAAGCAGCAATACTACATCTGCTCTTACACTGTATTTATTATCTATGCACATTTCTTTAATTAACCTTCACTTAGTTGCTAAATCTGAAAATTAGTTGTTACTGATTTTTGGTACTTCACTATGCTATCAAGCTTCTACTGTCAGCAGCTATTGGTGTAATTGAAGTACAAGAAACTGTACAAAAATGTTATCTTACCAATATTAAATAAATTAAATAAAATATGTATCATGCGTTTAATGGCCATATATTTCAGTTGGTCCTATAGTTAAGAAATATAATGCTATAAATGTTTGATTCTGAAGATTTTTAGATACCATGTCAGATGTAGTATTATAAATTTAGTCAGGAATTTTAGAGGAAAGCAGTTAACATTTAAGAAGATGCACAGTGTAATACATGCTAGAAATTACATCTCAGTTTGAATGAAAAGCTTCGTCTAAAACTCTAAAATTAACATTTTTAGCATTTTTCTTTTAGCATCTTCATTTCACTTAATAAACAATTTCATAGCTTAACTCCTTTTAATAATGAGTTATATCATCAAAAGCCTAGTCATATGAAAAGAAGTTTCTTGTGGCTAAGGTTAACATGTTGTAAAAATGAGACACTATCAACCTAATATAAACCACAGACATTTATTTGGATATTCTCACCTATTTTGTAGCCAGACTTTCCAACAAATATTTCACTGTGGCTGAAATGTTAATTTCTATTAAGGAATATAAACCTAAAATTATAAGATTCCAGGTTCACAGAATAAAAAATTAATAAATAAATTATCAGATAAAGAAATACTTTTAGGTTCATTAATTTTATATATTTAGTAATGCTCACATATGGTCAAAAGACACTGGAAAGGATTACAGAAATAGAAAAGACAGAGAGAGATTTTCTCCCAACGTGGACCAACTGCTGAATGTGGCCAGTTGTGTTTGCAAACAATAAGGGCTATTTTTGAGAGAAAGAAAAAAAAAAATATTACTTCTTCGTGTCCATTCTGCAGTTTCTGGCAGCTTCAGAAATAGTTCATAATCCAGCTGTTAGAAAGCTCCCTTGATACCTTTGGTGTTTGGAAGGAACTCCTTATTCTGCTTGATTATCTCAGGGACTTAAATACATTCTTTCTATACCGTAAATCAATGCCTTGGGGTAGGTGTCCTTTGAAGCTGCTCCAGTTTGCTAAAGCAATTAAAATTTAGTAAGGTATAAAATATAAGCAGGCTTTAATAGCATAAATTATTGGGAAGCCTTGATAAAAGATGCTAATAGACTCACCTTCAGTGAAGCCACAGTGTGCTCTGTTCACGTGCTTGTGGTGTAGACTTTTTACCCCTATGGGAGTTGAAATGCTCAAGCCAGAAACCGGTTCAGCCCATAGCGGCTCCAGGTTAGGGTTTGACTGAGTTGCCTTAACTGTCTAGCAGCATTAGAATCAGGCACATAGGCCTAGCGAAAACAACACAGGAGCTACAAAAAGCCTTTATGGAGGCGCAGCTGATTGTCAGTGAAATCCTTTAATCATTTGAAACAGTACGTCTGTTTCAGATAAGTAGCGCGGTTTAAGGCAATTGAATTGAACGCTTCCTTCATAAGCTATCACATACATTAAACACTTCCAAAGTTAAGTGTTTACAGTCTGGAGATGAGTCTTAGACTTTATGTTCATACTGCATAGAAAATGTTATGTTCTATTGTACGGAATGCAAAATATTTAACACAAAGGGAGATTCACATTCCATATATTATTAATCACAGTTACGTTTTAATTATTATTTTTTTCTCAAGTATGAAACAAGAAGTACATACTAGAAGGCAGATTTTAACATGAATATGTAGCCCAAATGAAGATTAACTTTGGAAGCATAGGAAAGATTATGTATTCCAATTCCTTTCGAACAGTCAGCAATCAGAGGTCTGAAAATACGAAGTAGCTTATGCAGTATAAGAAATAATTACAGATAGTTAGAAGTAAACCTCAGCAATTAACTCAGAGACAACTTCAAATTTACTAAAAAAGTACCTTTCATTTTTTTCAAAAATTATAAAAAGTGTTGTGAAACATCAGCTTCAGAAAACAATATCAGTTTGAATACTCAGGAACATAGGGAAAGAACCTGGTGACTGAGTCAGTATTTCAAGTTTATACTAATTTGTATAAACATTTCAAGAAGTCATAATGCAAAATAAAGAGATAATTCAAACAGAAAAAACTGCTAAATAAGGTATATGATACAAAACAGTGCCTTGAGATTTCAGTATTTTGCACTCATGGATGTCCTACTAATTTCTTGAGAATGGAATTTTGGAGTCATAAAAACATTTTTGATTAACTGAAAATAAAGAATTAGAGACGCAATGGATGGAAAAAAACAATTAGTCAACATAGCCAATTCTTTCCAATTTTCTACTCAAACTTGAAGGCCACCAGCCTTCCTGGATTGTATTTAAGATAAAAAAAAGTGTCATTCCTTTCTCCTAAACTAGTGCTTTTAGCAGACTTTATATTAGACACTGCACTACAAAATATTTCAATCAGGAAATCTTCCATAACAGATGCTGGAGAATTGCAGTCCAACTCTAAAATGATGGCAGGTATTTCATAAGCAGTCCAGTGACAGATTAAGAAAATTATAGTTCTTTTTTCTCTTTAATAAAGTTCATTTTATCTCTTCTGAAAGCAAAAAAATGTTTCCCATTACAGTAGGTTTATGTTACACACAGACAAATGATTAATCAACAAAACAGCATTGCTATCATAAGAATGCAGCTAAGTCCAGTTATGTTAAGCAATCAGAAATTTCTTTAAACATTGTATCTCTGGGTTTTTTGTGTGTAGAAGATCAATACCAGCAATCATTTAAAACAATCCAGTAAGGTTCAGATTAACAGTAGTGGTCTAACATAGGCTTGTCTGAGGAAATTGTTTTCTGTATCTGACTCACCTTCTGTTTTAAAAAGATAATAAAAGTCTTTATCCACCAAGTATATTGAGCTAACAGAAGCTTTGCATAGAGAATGGAGGCATACAAATTGTTTAGCGATATATAATTTCCTTTGTTATTTTCTTGGAGATTTCTTAGTCACATTTTTTCCTTTTCTGTAATCCAATACATAAATTTCCCAAAGATTTTTTGAATTCAATATTATTATGACTACATTATTGCTTGCTGTTGCTTGTACAGTGCCAACAATACTTTTTTTCTTCATTGCAGCAAACACATTTGCTACATGTAATTGATATAACATCACAGTATGATGGCTAATTGCCGTGAACAAAACTATTTATTCCCTACCTTTGGAACACAGTAAAGGAGAATGCTGTCTGTTTTTGCTGAGATTATGTTCCAGATCGCCAAGGTAGTAAAGAAAAGGGCTTTTGTTAGTTAATTCATTTTACCATATTTCTGAAACAATTAGGTTGAGAATCCCATTTTAACCTAAGTTACATAAGGAATCCAGAATGTCCTAAATGGCCATATTTCCCTGGCATAGTTTAAATACCAGGTGGAGTAAAATGATGTGGCAATTGCATAGACTCCTCTTATCCATTATGTAGAAATGTATCAAGGACACTGTGATATCTCCCATGCTTACAAGTGTCCCTGTCATCAATTGGTGTAACAGCTGGTTCAGCTGTGACGGCAGTGGCACTTTATTAGAGTAATCCATCAACTTCTCTGTTTCAGCAGACCCTTCTTTCTTCTAGCCTGGAATTAAGGAAATTGAAGGAAAAAAAAAAAATTACATTTTGTTGTCATGAAGAACCAAAAAAGATAACATTCCTTCATTTTGCTGTCCATAATAAAAATTAAAGTTTCCTTATATGATATTTTAGCACTGCTGTTCAATACTTTCAAACAGCAAACAGGACTCAAGCTATGTTGAAAATAATTTTTATTTTGTTCTTTGCATTTTTCAGCAGTATCTTTTCCTGGACGATATTGGTGTTGGACTCTGGAAAACTGCAATTTCATCAAGATCTATTATCCTATTAGTACTAGCAATGCTTGATGAGGCTGTGTGAGAATCATTACATTCTCAAGGCTCCAGTGGTTTCATGGAACTAAAAAAGTAGCAATGGGATTGATGGGAACCTTCTATTCATGATGGAATGTTTCTTTGCATTATTTAAATTTTGATTTACTCCTACATAATTATGTATTTCACAGTCAAGATGAATCAATGCATTGAACAGATAAATGTCATACTGTAACTGGCAAATACATTTCATAGCAAAATAGACACAGGCGTTTAATTTTAAATTACATTGAGTATTCCACAAAAACCATCTTCAACATTAGAATCCTACACAATACTACATTTATTTTCCATTAATATGCATGTATAATAGATGAAAAAAATCCCCAAATACTTTTCATCGATGATATACCTTATATGAAGAACAGAATTTTGAATTTATAGACATACAGGAATACGTAAGGGTCACATATAATCAAACATAAATAATTTAGGATGTGGACAATGATGGGTACATTTGTGTTTCTGTTGTTATATACAGTAACAAGAACAGAAGCAAAATAAATAGGAAAAATATGTGACAAAATTAAAATATAGCATCAAATAGTGTTGAACAATTGGGAAATATTTTCTCTTTTTTTATCCAATGTTGGAAAAATTTAAGGAAGACCTTTCTTTCAGGATGTGCAAATGGACAGGTATTGCATCCTTTCAGGATGTGTATATAGACGGTGAATATTTATGAAAGAAGTTACATTCATGATGAAAGTGGAGTTCATGAGGCAACCTTTATAGACAAAGACTGGATCTTTCCCAAACCATTTCTTCTTTCAAACCACGTTCTTTTTCTAGAATCCCACATTACTCATCACAGTTTTAAGTTCTATTGACATAAGCATATGCTTAAAGTAAATTTTCTGAATTCAGGACCGTTGTCTCCCCTTGCTATCTAGGAGGAGGAGTAAAGGAATTTACTTTCTGCACCTTTCCTTACTTCTTGGGATGCTGTCTCCACAGATTTTGCCTAACCTCTTCATTATTAAAAAACTGGGTTTGTGTTGACCTGACAGACTGGCTTCCAGCTTCAGAAGCCAGTGGAATGAGAGAGTTCTAGCTTCCCTTTATTGCTGACAATCTGACTCAAAACCTGAAAAAGTAATGCTCTGGATACTCTTTTTCTCTATTGCACTTGTTCTTTAAAAAAAAAAATAGAGAGAAAAAGAGAGGCAATGAGGGCTTAGGAGAATGGAAAAGTGACATTGTTCTCTTTATGGGGGTCTGTCCTTGCACTCCAAAAAAGTCTGGATAGATTTTTTAGTTCAGTGTTTCTGATACTACTTTCAGGTTTGAGATACAGAATTTTAATTGTTAGTTCTTGATTACACTTTTACTACATGACTGGCAGCAGCTTCTACAGGTACAACCAAGTTTTACTTTTTTGTGTTCTGGATCTTTAGATATCTGTTAGTGGGTTCTGCATGAATGGAAACCTGGTCTTCAACATTTATAGTATGAGCCGGTCACTTAAATAACTTTATATGACAAAGTCATGATTGACTTTCTTACCTCCCTCTCCCTGCAGTCTTATATTTTTCAGACTTCATTATAACTTAAACAGGAAATTCTCTGCAATATTTTACTTTCTTCTCCATCTTTCATATTAGGCAAGATGTGAGGTAACCTAAAAAGTCAGAACATATCTTTTTGCAGAAAGAATTTAGATGGAACCAGGAATACAGTTCTGCTGCCATTATTGTCCTTAAGAGTTAAAAAATAAAAAGGTTTCATTAGAACTGTGGCCGTTTCCAAGACAGACACAAAGCAGGTGGAGCCAATATTGATTAAGTCAGTCTTGCTTGTAGCCTTCTGGTGACTTGCGGAGAGAAAAAAATCTAGGTAATTATTTTGTTGCCTGAACAAAATGTTTCATGCTATTTTAAATGCCATGGGGTATCTAAGTCATCTGCCCAGGTGTGAGACATGTGTAAGAAGTTTTTGGATTAACCCAAGCTACATAATAAGTCAGTATTTCAGTTAATATTCCAGCCTCTGATAGAAACCGATTCTCCTAATCTGATAGAAAACCATACAGGTTAAAGATCCTTCCTTTGCTGGTTGATTAGTACACAGTTTTTGTAGTGGGTAGTAAAGTATGACTTAAATTTTTTGGAACACTTTTAACTTTTTATTTAGCAAAAATTCCTCAATGGTTGTTTACATTACAGTATCTGAGAGACAGTATGTCTGCTTCAAATTCTATGCTTATTTGCAAGAGAGAAAGAAAAACTTTATTTTTCAATGGACATAAAATTTTATTTTCAATACAATACATAATGTATTAGATTTTACACAGAAAATATTGAAACCTTGAAATCTATCTTTGGAACACCTTTTGATATTATATAAGTCAAGTCTAGCGTCATTTCACACTTGAAGTACAATCACAGTGATCCATACTTAATAAGATGTTTCTACTACAGCACACAGTCAGTTTAACGGGTGGTAATTTGAAGTAACTTTGATAAGGTTAGGTCATAGTTTGAGTGAGTTAATCTGAGTTCAATGACAAATGAACATGCTGTGTTAACTGGTAGGAGCATGGGAAAATCAGAGCTAATAGACATTATTTTAACAAATTGCCATTTTAAATCACCTTCCTGAGGGTCTTTAAGCAGGATTTCATCAATTACATGCTTACAGCTCACATTAGTGATACACATTAAAAAATTTCCCACATGAATAATTTAGAAAAAAAATTGACTATCAAAACCCTGTGTGAATTAGCTTTTGTCTATTTAAGCAAAGTTTTACTTAAATGATGCATGACATGCAATATTTCAAAAACCTTCCTTCTGAGATCATGAAGACAAGATAAAGAGAAAAAAATGTCCTTGCAATGGTTCTATATTCTTTCACGTGCCTTTTCATTTTCCTGTTGTTTAGCACCTTGGCATCTTTTCTGGTTTTGTTATTTACTTCTCAGGACTGACTCGCTTAAAAGAGTTTACTTTCCAGTAGCACTTCTGTTCTTTGACATTTTCTGCAAAGTGAATAGAGTCACAACGGCTCTAATAAATCAATAGCATAAGATTGAAAAATGGTAAGAATTTTTTGTCAAACAGTTTTCAATAGAAAAAATGTCATTTAAAAAAACCCACTTGTTTTTCCTTTAATGACAGCAAATTTCAAAAGCTACCTGGAAGAGACTGTGGAATAAGTTTTACAACTTGTGAAGATAGCTTTTTTCCATTTTTCTTTAGAACAAAATTGGGTTGTTTCACAATTTTTCTTGGGGAGGGACCCCAGAACAAGTAACAAAGAACAAAACTGAAAGATTTTGCCAATTCCTTAGTGCAGATTGCATTTAGGAAGGTTGAGTAAAGCTTCCTAGTGTTACTGATCTGGGAGGGAAACCTGGACCTGTCATAGCCAGCAGTTTCTTATTTCCCTAGGCTAGTCATTGTATCCTCACATGGATCCCTGTTTGAAATAGTAACCTATTAGAGCTTGTTTCAGGAGTCTCTTTCAGAAAGAAACTGAGTCTATAACCCTGCATTTTAGGGATTTATAGCATTGTGGAAAGATGCTGAACATGGGGACTGTTTGTTTTAGATACTTTGGTGGAGGAAGATTCCAGGCTAAGAAGAATATTCAAACTGTATCTTTTCATGTTGAAGCTCAGCACTCAGACATGGTGACATCTAACCTTTCAGGTTCTCCGTAGGTTCCAGGATGATATACAAAATAGCAAAGGCACTTAGTCCCAGATTAATTTCTAATCAAGGCACAAGGATTAGGAGCTCCGGGAAAGAAGCATTATTGCCACGAGGGAAGAATCATTGCCAGAATGTCATCATGCAGTGATTTATGTCAAAGATGGAATAAATCATCCCCTGGAGGGCTCGCTCTCTATTCACTCCAGATAAAGGGAGCTTTTCACAACTGTAGTTCTGACTTCTCTGCCTTACTAGATTCCTAAAGCTAGCGTCCAGATTAATTTCACCTAAAATGCTATGTAGAAGTACACTTGACTGGGAAATGAGAACCTTGGACCTAGAGGAACAATGGGTGAGAAGAAACCTAGATCTAGTTTACTGGTTATATAATTTCATTTGGAATGGGGAATCTTCACTTTCTGATGTCTACTTTTTTGATAGTTCAAATCTTGTTGTATATTGAAGTGAGTTATATATATGAACACCTCTACATTATTAAAATTTGAATTATTTTACATATTCCCCTCAGTAGAAGCACTGGGCACTTACCTGGAAGTAACCTGGATGGCAAGGAATTTTAGCTACATAAATAACAGACTATTGGCCTTGTGTAAAGATCAGCGATGCCTGGACTTCAGCCTTTGAAATGAAAGTTGGTCACCTATACAGCATTCTATAGTAAGTCTTGATCAACACTCATTCAAATGTGGTTTTTTTGACATTCATTACAATTTAACTAGGAAAATCCAGTGACTATTTTATTCATATTTTCAGTATTAAACAGCAATTGCTTTTGGTGAATTTAGCAATAATAAAAGAGTTTTAACTACCATGAACTAATGAGTAATGCTTTATGCAATAATACGTATTTAAAAAGTGAAAGAAAAAATAAGTTTTGTCAATGATATCTACTTATGCATTTCTATTATTAATGTAAAATAATGAGATAAAACAATTTCAAAAGAATTTTTTTATTAAACAAAATATTGAAATGAAATTTCCACTTCATATAGTTCCACAGAAAGTGGTTTTCCATTATAAAATGAAAACATGTGTAATGTTATTATTTGCTATGAAATGGAAACCACATAAATTTTGATCAGCATTTCTGTGGGTTGGCTGTCAGAGGTTGAAGGGTATTTTATTTTACTTATTGCTTTTTAAGTCTTTTTACACAGGTTTCACTTGCAATGATTGCTGAAATTCAACCAGCAGATAAGGGAGAAAGTGTTAACAGAGGAAGAAAATATTGCTTCAGACAAGAAATTAACCTGGCATTTGGTAATCAGAATGATTTTTTTCTGTCTCTTCTGGAACCTTAATAGCATCCTGGATATGGACATATAAGAGTAACAGGTCGACAGCTACCATCCACACAAATATTTAATTAGTCACGTTTCTTGCTGCATGAAGATGGTAAATTACTAAATATATATATTTTATATATCTACATTATATATATTTATGTATATACACGTTATATACATATTTATATATATATATACTGGGTCCAAAGCAGCAAAGCTCATGCTATTGCAACCAACTGGGAAATACGCCAGGCCAACCAGAGCAGCTACCAATGTTCCTTAGCTGCCTTCCAAGATGAGAACCAGAAGACCAGGCACCTCAATTGTATATATATCAGTGCACGCAGCCTGCGGAACAAACAGGAGGCACTGGAGCTCCATGCCCTGTCAGAAAGCTATGATATCATAGGAATAACTGAAACATGATGAGGCAACTCTCATGACTGGAGGATCACAATGGATGGCTATAGGCTGTTCCATAAAGACAGTCAGGGAGTAAGAGGAAGAGGATTCGTACTCTATGTTAAGGAGAACTTTCAATGTAGAGAGGTCAGCTACGGCAATTATGGAAGCCCCATCGAATGCCTCTGGGTCAAGATCAGAGAGGTCATCTTCACGGGGGATCTTACAGTAGGCATCTGCTACTGACCTCCAAACCAAGATGATAAGGCAGACAAAGCAATATTTCAGTCACTTAAGCAAGCTTCGGGTCCACAGAACCTGATTCTTATGGGTGACTTCAACTACCAGAAATTTTCTGGAAGAACAATACAACAGCTCACATGTCATCTATCAAGTTCCTGGAATGTGCAGAGGATTGCTTCCTCATACAAATGTTAGATGTGTCAACCAGGAAATGAGGCACTGCTGGACTTCCTACTCAGGAACAAAGAAAACCTGCTTTGTAATATCTCGGTTGGTGACAGCCTTGGCTGCAGTGATCATAACAATATTGTGGACTTTAGGATCCTGTTGAGCACTCTGAAGGTTAGTACCAAGGCAAAAGTTTTAGATTTTAGAAGAGTAAACTTCAGCTTTCTCAGAGCTCAGCTGGGAGGGATTCCATGGGAAGCTCCATGGAAGATGGAGCAAGTGCTGGGAGTTTTTCAGGAATGCTCTCCTGGAAGCACAGAAACAGTTCATCCCCTTTAAAGGTAAGGGAAGCAGGTGGAGCAAGAGACCCCCTTGGCTTAACTGTGAGCTTCTGAGTCTGCTGAAAACCAAGAGAGAAGCGAGCCAGAGATGGAAATGTGGACAAATAGCCATTGAGAACTACAAGGGCATTGCCAGGGCGTGCAGAGATGCAGTTAGAAAAACAAAAGCTCAGTTCGAATTGAAATTGGTCAGAGATTTCAAAAACTACAAGAAAGGGTTCTTCAGGTATGTAAACAAAAGCAGAAACAGAAGGAAAATACTGGCCTACTGTTAAACAGGAGAGGTGAATTAGTCACTGATGACGCAGAAAAGGCAGAGGTTCGCAACGCTTTCTTCACCTCTGTCTATACCAGCACTGCTGGACCCCAGGACTTGTGAACAACAATCCAGGTTGATGCAAACAGAGACCCACTGTCAGTGAAGGAAGAGTTGGTTTGTGAACAATTGCAGGAGCTTCACCCCTACAAATTGATGGACCCTGACAATATCCACCCAAGAGTGTTAAGAGAGTTGGCTGATGTCATTGCTAGGCCACTCTCCATAATCTTTGAGAGGTCATGGAGATCGGGGGACATCCCAGNGCTAACAAGAACCTTATGATGTTCAACACAGACAGGCTTAAGGTCTTGCACCCAGGAAAACATAATCCTGGAGTGCAGCACAGGCTGGGATCTACCTGGCAGAGGAGAAGATCTATGGAAAGAGACCTGGGGGTCCTGGTGGACAACAAGCTCAAGATGAGTGAAGAGTGTGCTGCAGCGGCAAAGAAAGCCAAAAGGATGCTAGGTTGCATCCACAAGGGCATCACCAGCACAGATAAAGAAGTCATTGTCCCACCCTTCTCAGTGCTTGTCTGGGCACACCTGGAATAGTGTGTTCAGTTTTGGTCCCTGCTATACAAAAAGTTGTGGACAGGCNGTAACCTGCTCAGTTGATGAGGGACGAGCACTGGACATTGTCAACCTGGATTTCTGCAAGGCCTTCAGCACAGTTGCCCACAGCCTCCTCCTAGAGAAACTGATGCATTATGGTCTAGACAAGTGATCTGTGCAGTGGGTGGGGAACTGGCTGACAGGCCACACCCAGGGGTTGTGGTAAATAGCTCCTTTTCAAACTGGCAAGCTGTCACAAGTGGGATCCCCAGGGATCAATGCTGTGCCCAATGCTGTTTAATATCTTCATAAGCAATCTGGATGACGGGATCAAATGTACCCTGAAGAAGTTTGCTGATGATACCAAACTAAATGGGGAAGTGGACACTTCAGAAGGAAGGATCACCCTGCGGCAAGACCTGGATAGGCTGGAAGAGTGAGCTAACAAGAACCTTATGATGTTCAACACAGACAGGCTTAAGGTCTTGCACCCAGGAAAACATAATCCTGGAGTGCAGCACAGGCTGGGATCTACCTGGCAGAGGAGAAGATCTATGGAAAGAGACCTGGGGGTCCTGGTGGACAACAAGCTCAAGATGAGTGAAGAGTGTGCTGCAGCGGCAAAGAAAGCCAAAAGGATGCTAGGTTGCATCCACAAGGGCATCACCAGCACAGATAAAGAAGTCATTGTCCCACCCTTCTCAGTGCTTGTCTGGGCACACCTGGAATAGTGTGTTCAGTTTTGGTCCCTGCTATACAAAAAGTTGTGGACAGGCTGGAATGGGTCCAGAGAAGGGCCAAAAAGATGATCAAAGGACTGGGAAGCCTGCCATATGAGGAAAGGCTGAGAGAACTGGGTTTGTTCAGCTTTGAGAAAAGAAGGATTAGGGAAGACTTTATCACAATGTTCCAGTATTTAAATGGTGGCTACAAAGAAGATGGGGACTTCCTTTTTGCAAGGAGTCTCATGGAAAAGATGAGGGGTAATGGGTACAAGTTAATGCTGGGGAGATTCCGATTGGACACAAGAGGAACATTTTTCACAATGAGAACCATCAGCCACTGGAATAATCTGCCCAGGGAAGTGACGGATTCCCCATCATTGGGCAATTTTATAATTCAGCTGGACAGGGTGCTGGGCCATTTTGTCTAGACCATGCTTTTGCCAAGAAAGGTTGGACCAGATGATCCTTGAGGTTCCTTCAAACATGGTATTCTATGATTCTGTGTTAAGGAAAAGCTGTGAGAGGACCTCAAGTTGGCCACATCATTGTAGTATAACTGCTGTCACTTTTCATTAAGTAAGAATCGTAGAATCACAGAATACCCTGAGTTGGAAGGGACCCCCAAGGATCACAAAGTTCAACTCTTGACTTAACACAGGGCAACCTAAAAGTTAAACAATATATCTAAAAGTATTGTCCACTTTTTGAACACTGACAATGTGTTCTATGTCTAGAAAAAAAAAAACAAACAACAAAACAAACCCCAAACTCTTTCTGTGCATTAATTTAGAGTGTTGGCTACATATTTGTTCCTTGTTCTTAATCTCTGTACCTTGCTACTCTTTGTGGAGGTCCTGTTGTCTGTTTCTCTCTCTTTTGCTCATCTCCTCTTACAATGAAATCCAGAAGCTTGTTACACCAGTACATGCTCAGCTGGTGTCAGGGAAAGCATAATCACTTTCCTTTCAGAGTTTCATCTGACTAAGAATACAGTAGCTAAGAAACTGCGAGTAGCTGCTTTCTGTTTTGCTGCCCATTTATACCTTTTTGCAAAAACGTAGCATAGTCAATTCGGAACAAACAAGTCAAAACAAATACCATCAACCTGATGGGTTAATCATGCAAATCCAAATACATAATTTTCAGGCTTAGCCTGGTAATATTTCTGAGAAACATGTATCAGCAATCTTCTCATCTATATACATAGAATAATAAGTACCTCACCAATACATAATGTAGCAAGCATTCATCAATTTCTTAAAGTTACTGTACCAGAACAAGCATCAGAATAATGATGTTGGTCCTAAATTTATTACCATTTACATTTGTGTCCCAGAAGAACACTTCATTGACTGACAAATGTTCATATTAACTTCTTTTTTCTGCCCTTCTTTTTTTTCTGCTGCGTCCCGCCCCCCCCCCCCCCCCCCCCCC
>VYXH01007017.1:327-14632 GCA_013397275.1 Burhinus bistriatus | reverse complement strand
GCCTTGTTGTGGAAGTCAACATAAAGAGCTGCTGTTAGAAGCAATGTGTCTGACCTCTTCACTTGATAATGATATACGGGCACGTCAATATTTGCTTGGCACTATTCATTGAAATTGTATCTTCAGGTAATGAACTTTATGGCTAATTAACAGTTTAAATAATATTAAGAATATGGTATTTAAATTCCATGTAAAAAAAAAACAGTAAGAAATGACAAATGGAGACAGCTATGATCCTGTTGATTTAAAATTTTCCTTTAGGAGTCTTTAAGTGGAACATTGTGTTGAGACGTGAAAAACAGGGTATTTTTTAAAATAAAATTATTTTAATTTAAGTTCAATCTTTTTATACTGCTGATAGTGTCTCTGGCAATTTCTATGAGCAGTTGCTTATCTCAAATTATAATGTAGCTTCATAACATGTATTTTAATTTCTTCTTCATTGTTTGGAATATAATGTGTCTTATGCTAAAAATATTTAGCTTTCTTCATCCTTATCTGCCACTGCCTTTTAAGAAATTTAATATTTTCTTCAAAATAATATTTAAATGTATATACATTTATGTTCTATTATCCTTAGTCTACAGAATTATTTTCTCATAATCTATGTATGGGTGCTACTATGAGTCTAATTCCTTGCTTTGTTACGCCACTTATATATTATCTCATATAAGGGGGCAGCTTTTTTGGACATACCATGTTTTCTGGGCTTTTCCAACTTGCCTCCAGGCTGGACTGCGAGGAAGCCACAACACAAGAACACATTTTTCCAAGCAATGCATGCAAAGGAATGATAGAATCATAGAATTATCTAGGTTGGAAGAGACCTTTAAGATCATCGAGTCCAACCATCAACCTAACACTGCCAAAGCCATCACTAAAACATGTCCCTCAGCACCATGCCTACCCATCTTTTAAATACTTCCAGGGATGATGATTCCACCACTTCCCTGGGCAACATCTTCCAATGCTTGACAACCCTTTCGGGGAAGAAATTTTTCCTAATATCCGATCTAAACCTCCCCTGGTGGGGAGGCTATTTCCTCTTCTCCTATTGCTTGTTACTTGGGAGAAGAGATTGAGTCCCACCTTGCTACAACCTTCTTTCAGGTAGTTGNTTAACTCCATTCACTACCATTCTTTGGGCCTGGCCTTCCAGCCAGTTTTTGACTCAGCGAAGAGTACGCCCATCCAAGCCATGAGCAACCAGTTTCTCCAGGAGAATGCTGTGGGATATGGTGTTAAAGGCTTTACTAAAGTCCAAATAAAGATCTACAGCCTTTCCATTATCCACAAAGTAAGTCACCTTGTCATAGAAGGAGATCAGATTTGTCAAGCAAGAGGGAGGAAGAGACTGCAGTATCTTACTGTGTGTGGAGACTAATTGATGAAGAGAAAGAAGGTAATGTCAAAGATGACAGATGATTTCTCTTATAAGCTCTCCAGCTCTTTTCAAGTATGCACTGCATTGTATGAAAGCAGCGTTCAAGCCTAACTTCAGGCACCTTCTTGAGCAGCCTAAGTCAGAAGCCTAACTGTCTCAGGTTTGGTCTATAATCAATAGTACCTTTAAAAAGCAATTTAAATCTTGAATTTTGAACACTCTGGTAGCCATATTAAAGATCAGGCCTAAGCTACATCACTCTTCATTTCATTTCTTAACTTGGTCTGGCAGCAATGCTGGACAAAAAGGAAAGTTCAGCTTGAAGAGATGCTTGCTCCATCAAGCCCTGAAGACTCAGAGTGCAATTTCTGGTGCAAGGTTAGCATTTTTCCTTCTCTGCCTCCAATTCCACCACGTAGCCTGTGTATGTTGGTATAACTAACTATGAATTAACTCCATTCTAGGTGTGACTCACGAAAATGTGGCACAGACCAGAGTACAGAGTCGTGATGTATCTTTTAAAGGATACCTTGATATAATGCATGCTACGGCATTCAATCAATTCATGTCATGATGCACTCATTATGAAGTAATAGAATACAGCCAGCTTTGTGTCTGAAGTATCATAAAAATTTGGAAAGACATAAAATACCAAAGTGTTGAAGTGCTTAAATTGCTTTGAATTTGTAATCAACCTCACTCATCAAATGCTTAAATTACTATGACAAAGATTTAAGTGAATAATTCTAGAGAGTAACCAACAATGATGGAATAGTTAACTGCCTCACCAGCCAATAGATTTAAATGCATTGAGAATGGGTGAATTTTGAAGAAGGGACCAAGATCCACCTTAATGAAAAGTTAACAGTTATGTGAAGAATTACCTTAAGTGAGGCTTTGAAGAAAAGATGACAGTGGCTAAACAAAGTTCACTAGGTTGTATATGCTCTGGATTTCAATGGGTCCACCAGAAAGGCAAAAATAGTACCACCTGAACTACAAGAAGGGGCCGATTCTGACCATAAAAGGCATTCTGGAAGAGTAACAGGATGAGAGAGTACAAACTTCTATGCGATATAGGCACAATCTACAATAAACTCAAAGAGCTTATTTCATTGTGGTTTATTTTAAGCACTTAACTTAGTTACTCCTGTAATGTGAATCATGCTTTTGGTTAGGTTACATGACAAAAAGGTTGTCTTCACACACAAAAAGGAGCACAGAGGAACAATGACAGGTGGGGTAACCGGAATAATACCCTCATCTGGCTGCTACCAGGCCCATCACAGGAGTAGCCTAGCCCAGGCACGCGATCAGCCCATAAAAGGCACATCTCCACAAACACAAAAGGAGCACAGAGACACAGTGGCAACCAGGCTAACCCCAGCATACCCTTTTAGAAGGAAGCTCCTGCTCAGCCCCTCCTGGGGCCGTCCATGCAGAATCTCAGTCTCATGGTCCAGGTATGACACCCACCCTATAAGTCACTGGGAGCAGCTCTCCAGAGTACCTTTTGGACTGAGGAGAGTCACTGTCTAGAGATATGGAACTCCTTACAGGATGCAGAGGAAAAACATCTGGGGATTATACAAGGTCTATTATAGGATGTTAGGGGAGGAACTGAAGGCAGGGAAAAGGGATAAACCAAGTGATGTTCTGCGATGGAGTAACTGCACCAGTGGACAAGGGAATATCTACAAGTGTCATCTACCTAGATTTCTGTAAGGCCTTTGACACAGTGCCCCACAATACTCTTGTCACTAAATTGGAGAGATATGGGTTTTAATGATGGACTGTTAGATGGAAAAGGAACTGTCTGGATGGCCACGTCCAAGGAGTCCAATGAGTTGACTTAGTGTCCAAGTGGAAACCGATAACAACTGGTGTCTCTCAAGGGTCTGTGCAGGGACCAATATTGTTTAATATCTTCATCAATGACATACAAGGTGTGATTAAATTCACTTTCAGCAATTTTGGGGATGACACCAATCTGAGTGGTGCAGGTGATACACTAGAGGGAAAGGATGCCATCCAGAGAGACCTTGACAGGCTTGAGGAATGGACCCATGCAAATCTCATGGAGTACAATAAGGGTAAGTGCACGGTTCTGCACCTGGGTTGAGATAATCCCCAGTATCAGTAGAGACTAGGGGATGAACGGATTGAGAGCAGCCCTTGGTACCTGGGGATACTGGTGGACAAAAAATTGGACATAAGCCAGAAATGTGAGCTTGCAGCCTAGAAAGCCAATTGTATCCTGGGCTGCATAAAAAGAAGCATGGCCAGCAGGCCACGGGAGGTGATTATCCCCATCTGCTCTGTTTTCACGAGACCCTAGACCTTTTATCAGGGCCTGTAGTGGCAGGACAAGAGGAACAGGTTTAAACTGAAAGAAGGTAGATTTAGATTGGACATAAGGAAGAAACTTTTATGATGAGGGTGGAGATACACTGGAACTGGTTTCCCAGAGAATTCATGAATTCCCCATCCCTGGAAGTGTTCAAGGTCAGGTTGAATAGGACTTTGAGCAACCTGATCTAGTGGAGGATGTTCCTGCCTGTTGTAGGGACTTTGGACTAGGTGTCTTTAAAGTTCCCTTCCAGCCTAAACCATTCTATAATTCTATGATCTCAGGAATTTGTGGAGGAACAAGTGTGGGAAAACAAAAGGATGAGGGGATAAAAGGACCTGTTTCTTGTAGAGCTGGCTGGTCAGTATACTTGTCTGGCTGTGCCCTGTGCCTGATCAGCATAGTCTGTCATCTTCTGGTTAAACCGCATTTGTAACTGCTTTCCTGAGTGAGGGACTGGCTCTTCTGTATGTGTGTATATGGATGTCAAAATACCAGCATATTGAGTCAGACCAGGGGTTTGTATGTTGGTGGCATCAGCATCTGGAGAGGGTGTGGGTCTGTGAGTGAGTGTGTGAGTGTTATTGAAAGGCAAACTGGACTAGCTGACAAGGAGGTTAAGTGGCCAGGAGGGGTGGTTGCGTCTTTAAGAGTGTGGCTGTGGGAGGAACTGGATATTTGAGCAAAGTCTCAGCCAGATGCTGGAGAGACCGTGGGGTCTGGGGTCTCTAAGGGTGAGATAAGTGTGTGTGCATGCGTGTAAGAAAGACAGTGTCTGTACCAGCAACTGGGGTGGGGCTGCAGGCTCGGAGGCTCCTATGTCTGGGTGCTAGAAAGTGGGGAGACTGGGATCCAGGTGCAGCTGCTGGGGAGACGGAGACATAGGGGCAGCTACTGGGCAGACTGAGGATCTGAGCCCAGCTGCTGGAGGTATCCACACTTTACTTGTGCACATGTATATGTATTTGTGCACGCGTGTGTGTGTGTATATATATATATTTCCCCGTAATGCGTCTTCATTCTGCTCAGCCAGAGAGGGGAGCAGGATGAGGCCACTGGTACTATTTGTGTTTGTGCAAGTGCTGAGTGTGTCTGTCTGTGATGATCTGTGTGACTGGCCATGTGTATGTACATATAAATGCACGTGTGTTTGTGCCTACTGGGAACATTTGCTCAGCCTCGCTACTGGTTGGACCTGGGGGCATGGGGCTGCAGCAACCTCACTTCCCTTGTGCTTTGGGTTTTGTAACTCCCTAACACTTCTCTTTCTAATTGTACAAGACAGGACTCTTGAGCTACTTCTAACCTAGACACCTCCTTTCATCACCTAAACTTGTATTTGATGAATGTTGGCTTAAAACTGATATGGCAAGATGAAATATGTAAAATCAAAGTCAGATCTATTACCTCTGACAACAACAGAAGACATTTAAAGTAACAGGGATTGTATATTCCCTGCCACTGAGAAACAAAATTCTTGGACCTGTTCTAGTATTTTCATATGTATTTCATTAATAACATTAGTCACTGCCACAGCTCCCTAAATGTTTTTTTATTCATCAAACTAGGAAAGTGATACTTTTGTCTTTCTTGGATGTTGTGAGGTATAATTATTTCTTCCTTAACATCCAAATTGTTAGTACAACAGATTATATTAGTGGAAACCATGCCTATAAAATTAAAACTATTAACTTCTAACTTAATTTTCCTTGCTTTTGTATGTCTAAGTCAAATCTGCAATATTCCTGGAGTTTAGTATTTTATGTGTTACACTAAAAGTGTTCAGATCTCATTCTTTCAAGTTCTAGAAATTGTCCAACATACGTGTTCTTAGCAGATAGCTGATGCTCTGGAGGAAGTGGGTATTACACCTTGGTTACAGTGTGTCACCTTTCTGCTTCAGTGAGTTGCATAGCTTTAAATGTCTTAGATCACATCATCTTGTGTAATGTCAACTCACGTTGGCTTTTCTGCATGACACAATATAACATGATGGGTGGTGACACAGAAAATGTAATGCAGTGTGACACATCAGGAATGCGAAGGGTACTGCAATTGGATAGTTGGTGTCAATTTAGATAGGAGGCTTCAAATCCAAAATGAATCTGGCAGACACTAATGGAGTGAATGTTACAGTAAGTACTGTATGTGTGAAACTGAATTCTGCAGTTCATCATAGTGTATTGAACAGGTGCAGAAATAAAGTCTGAAATATTAGGAAGAATGAGTATTTGTAGCTGACATAGGTATACAGGCTTAAAGTATACTGAAAAGTTATGTATTGCAAAATGTCCCTCTCCCTGTTTTTTAATCTTTTCTGTAATCATTACTTATTTATTTTAACTCCTTTTTTAAAGTGTGAGCTACCAAAAAAAAAAAAAAATTACATGTCATTGCTGTCTTAGATTATACTAAATGTAATTTGCATCAGATAGTCAAATGCAAAAGGTATGGAGAACACTTTTAAATACCAGACTTCTTACTGCTTAATTGTTTGGACACTCCAATGAATTTTCTACCAGATAAATCTTCTGTAGAAGCAGGAAATCCTAAGAATTTTGTCACAAGACATTTTGTGCCTTTCAGACTGTGGTCTTGTTTTACATAAACAACGCAGTGTAATACTACCGTATTAGATTTGGTTATTTTTTAGGATAAAAGAATAGAAAGTCCAAAGAAGAAAAGGAGAGTAGACACAACAGTACAAAATACGCTGTTCTGTATCAGATGGCTGTGAAGTGATATAAGAAGTTTCTGAAGTTTTGGTTCAAATTATCTGCAGGGCTGAAACTCATTGTCTTGTTCCCCTAGGCAAGTCTTTTTTTTTTTTTTTTCCTCTTTTTTCTTTCTCTCTTTTTTTCTTTTCTTGTGGCAGCACGTTTTCTGCCATGTGTTAGCTATTGCTATGGTTCAGCTCTTTTACAGGGCAGGGGCTCAATAGTTTTCCCAAAAGATTAAAAGTATTTTAAACTATTATAGAACTCTCAAGTTTTCTCATAATCTGTGTTCCAGAAGAGGAAACAATTTATAAACGTGTATCAGCACTGATTTTTCTCACTGAAAGAACCATTAAATCATCTGTGATTGGGCTCTAGAAAAAGACTAGATGGGAAATGCAATGCTTTCAGCTTTGAGTGTGGGAGAGGAAAAGTCGGCATGTGCGACAGGAGTTCTTTAGGGCCATACTTAATATTTCAGATGAAATAAACAAACATAACCTCAGAAAGTCTCTTGTGCAAGACAGCAACTCAGGGAATATCACAAAGTCTACCTTTCTGCTTGGAAAATGGAAAAAAATAAAAAGAACTCAAACAGTGTGCTATAAAATAGAGCTGAAAAGTAGGGTGCAACAGACAGGGGTGATGCACTATAGCTGATAAGACACGAAGAAAGGTTTAATTCCTTTTTTGTACTGTGTAGTTTTAGCCCTTCAGCAAAAGATCTTTCTAGTGATAACTGCTACCCTCCTCCAATCGTTCTTTCTTTTGTGACACTCACAATTTTTTTGCAGTTTTTTCCCACTAACGTAATAGGACAACTTTAACAGTTAGAGGAAAAAAAATAACAAAAAATCCCCTTTAAGTGTTTTTACCAATATTTCAAAGGCAAACACAATTGCTTCACTTTTTCTGAGGAACAAGAAAATCAACTTTACTGCTAGTTTCACCAGCAGTGATTTATTCCCCTGCTCAGTTTTTGCAGTTTCCATTGTTCCCCATGAAGTTAGAGTACCATGTAATTTTTGCAAAATCATGCGCGATGTTTCCTGGTGAATGTTATTTGCCATCATCGTTTCGACAGGATCAATACAATGATGTGTTATAGATGAGACCAGACAAAATACTAAAGATAAACTGTAGGGCACAGTCTCGCTCAGCAGCAGACCATCCAGAGATGGTGATGTCAGATGTTTAGCATCACTCACGCAAAAAAGGGTACTTACAAGTTCATGGTTCCCTGCAGGTCCCCCTTCTGGCATGCCATCAGCTTGTTGCCTGAGGCCCTATACGGAATATTTCTGGATCATAACTGCATTAGCAGCCCACTGCAATCTTTTGAAAAGAAGTAACTCAGCAATCACGTCTTCCCTATTTGTAGAACCAAGATTGAAGAGGAAGGGTGGTAGTATGATTCCATGCCCCTATGAGGTAGTATCTTATCCTAAAGATATTGATGAGCTTGGACATGACCCACATTAATCTATTAAAGCACTGCTGAAGTGACAAGTAACTGTCTACCCCTGATGGTAGGCAGGGTAAGAAGATGACTCAGTATTTTTTAGTTGTTTCCACGTATTGATTGTTACACTACTTGTTCATATATTAACTTCACTTAGGTCTCAGTTCTGTAAGTGTTTATTAATGTGTGGCATAAATTTGCTTTTTCAGCTGTCCTAAAGTTCTTTGTAACCATTTATGCACGAAATTAAACACAATGTTTTCCAGACTGGCCACGTTTTATCACGTTTTTGAGGAAAATTGTTTCTTCCTGTGAATATTATCTAATTCTATGGTTCCTGGCTGTGAATCTTAGTGTTGACCTGTCTTTCATGTCCAGTTAGTATGTCTAGTATCTCTTTCAAATAGCATTTCTAAGTATGGAAACTGGTTTAGCAGAGTAAAGCAAAAGACAAGATGCGTTTGTTGATATTCTTAGACAAATTCCACTCCTTTGAATTTCAAATACCTTTTGTTACAAGTGGGACTAATGTGAACAGATCAGGCTCTTAGTAAACAGAAAATAAAATTTATCTTAGGAAACAAAGAAAAATGATCATCCACAACTCATATTTTTTTGATGTTCATTTCTCATTGTGCATATTCTCCAATATCCATAGATCCCTCCAAGCTGTGTCGTCAAACACTCTCAGCATGTGACCTGGCACTCCACAAGTCATAGTGTTCATGAGTTTTCGTATCTGTCCAGACTTAACTTAGCCATGATTAATCATGAGTCATGATTAAAGAATCAAGTTATTCTCATTGTTTCTTTGCACATAGTATGATTTCTCTTGTTCTTTTTTTTTTTTTTTTTGGTTAACTTTACACATGAAATGCACTTGAACTGTTACACACAGAAATACACATGTTGTGTATGATTATGTTTGTCTAAACAGTACCAAGTCACTGGCCTTAGGAGGAGATCAAGAGAAAGGAAAACTGTTACAGGTAGGGCAGCACTTCTGTAGCACTGGATTTACTTCCTGTTCCCCAGACCTAATTACAAAAATGATTTTTTTATTTCTGACAGAATCCCACCTATATTCCTTTTAGAGTAGTGTTTAGCAGAAAATGACCCATTTCCTCTTTCTTTGAATTAAACTGGGCTACCACCAAATAGCACTTTGTTGTCTGCATAGAATGCAATTATAACACTTCCTTTAATCTTGAATTTATCCTCATGGGATTTTCACTCTTTGCAAGAGAGGTATACAGTGTGTATACTTTACTACGGTGCCTATAAATGTTATTAAATAGAAATAAATTTACTCACTGGACTGATTATAATTTTTACAAATTAGTAGGTCTTTCACATTTTGATTTCTTACTCATCTGTGATGGCTGGATTTATTTTACTTACCTTTAAGGATGGGATTCATCTCCAGATAGCAAAGTATTTAATATGAACACCTGAAAATACATGTTTCTGTGAAAGAGGCATCTAAAAAGACAGTGTAGCCAGTGCTGATGTGGGACTTAAGTTGCTCAAATATGGTCCCTGACTACTATTCAAGATGTCCTATGGTATCCCTCTTGTCATCCAGCAGCCACTCCGGAGAGGCGTAGTTTTCTTATAGGTCCCTCGTCATATCTGCCAATCCAATGCAGGTCTTGATGATGTATTCAGTGTCAGAAGACTTTCAGAGGTCCCTTACAACCTCAATCATTCTGATTCTCTGATATCCAGTGATATGAAATAACACTGTACTTATGACTGCAGATCTGAACTGAGTTCTAGTTATCACTGGTGCCTAGGGAGGTATTACCCCATCCTAAAGTAAAAATCTAACATTTGGTCAAACACTCCATTCAGTCCTACAGTTTATATAACTACATGGGATTCAGCCCCTCTAGGCTCCCTTCATACTCAGTGGAAAGAAACAGGCACCTTTTTAATGTAGATTAATTTGTCCTTTGACAGACATGTAATTTTAGGGCTTAATTCACCTTTACCCTAAAAGGCCAGTCTCTCCGTTGACTATAAAGAGTGCTTACCAAGAGTCACTTGGATGTAGGCATCTGCTGATCAAATCATTTTTGTTCAGATAAATGCCCCTAAGTTGCTATAACTGTGCAGAACATCATTCAATTTTAGTGATTTGTGGCTGAAAATATTCTTACTCTATAACAGTGAAAGAAAATGGGCTGTATGAAAGAAAAATGTTCATTTTCATGCTCGCATACATTCAAGATACGAACCTATTGAGGTAGCTCTCAAAGTAATTGTCATGACACATGGTATTTATATATCTAAAACTGTGTGCAATGGCTTGGCAGACAGGATTTTTATGTTTTGGTTTGGTTTGGTTTTTTTGAATGATTCTAAGCTGATCAGTCAAAAGCCAGATATGAACTGAAAGCTGTGTAGCCATGGCAGTATGGCTACACATTAGAGTTAAGTGATCTCAACTCTAGTCTTCCTTGCTCTGAGAATGACATTCTAACGTATCATTGAACTAAAGCAATCCAGACTTGGGTTCCTGACCCAAGACAGAAGAAAAAGTAAGCCTTGAACTAACTGTAGAAGTGGTCTCCTGTTGGTTGAACAAAGTTTTTGACATGCTGAAATGAGCTTGGCTGTGGAATCTCAGGAGTGTGCTGTTAAATTTTTATGTGAAGAAAAAATTAAATATTCATTAAAAACAAAATAAAGTTTTTGACATGTGATAGGATTCACAATAATGTGTGTTTATTCATTATAAGGCATTATCTGTATCCCTTGAAATAATTCAAAGGCATCCTTTTGTTCCTTTCGTTGACTGCCATCAATGGATATCTTTTTCTACAAGTATATAATTTTATATATTCATTGAAAATAATTAAGATGATGTAGCCCATATGTATTAAGTGTCCATGGCAAGGTGTTGGCAGTTGGGGGCTGAAGGGGTGGCCTCTGTGAAGACAGGGCCAGACTGTCCTGTGCTGGACACAGCTGATTCCAGCTGACTCCAAAGGACCAACCCTAGGGCATAGCTGAGACCCTCAGCCAAGATGGTGGTGCCTCAGGGAAAGCATATTTATGACAGACTAAAACACTGCACAGACAGTGAGGAGTGAGGGGAAAAAAGTGTCAGAAACAACCCTGAGACACCAAAGTGAAAGAACAATGGAGAGCAGGTACTTCAGGCACCAGAGCAGAGATTTCCCTGAAGCCTGTGGAGAAGACCATGGTGAAGCAGGTTGTCCCCTGAAGCCCATGGGGGACCATGGTGGAGTAGATAACTGCACTGTGGCCTGTGAAGGACCCCACACTGGAGCAGGTGGATATGCCCTGAAGGAAGCTGCAGCCTGTGGAGGACCCATGCTGGAAAAGGTTTATCTTGAAGGACTGCAGCCCATGGGAAGGACCTAAGCTGGAGTAGGGAAAAGTGTGAGGGGGAAGGAGAGGCAGAGAGGAGCTATTGTGGACTGACCACAGCCCCCCATTCCCCACCCCCCTGTGATGTTCAGGGGATGGGGGAGGTAGAGGAGTTGGGAATGAAGAACTGAAGTTAATGCTGGGAACAGGGGGGTGGGTGTGGAGAAAGAGTGTTAGTTTTTGGGTTTGTTTCTCAGTATCCCAAAATATTTTAATTGGCAATAAATAAAATTAATTTTCCTCAAGTCAATTCTGTTTTGCTTATGACAATAATTGGTAAGTGATTCATAAGTAATCTCCCTGTCTTTGTCTTGACCTATGAACTTTTTCATCCTAATTTCTCCCCCTGTCCTTTTGAGGATGGGGAGTGAGAGAGCAGCTGGGTGGGCATCAGGCAGCCAGTCAAGGTCAACCCACAATATCATATTACCTCCATGATGATGTAAATGATTGTTACACTGGACTTTCTAGAAATTTCCAGAATTTTCATAAGATGGTAATGTCAAACTTTTAAAATAAAAACAGATTAATGGGTTTATGTTTTTGTTTTTTGTTTTTTGTTTTTTTTTTTCCCTAATGTTCTAGTCTATGTGTTTGTTTTAGCACCAAAAGCACTTACAATTATTTTGACTAATCATCATTAAAGGAAACTACTCACTGTGAGAAGTTAATGTACTAATATCAGGCTAAATCCTTCTCCTGGTTATACCTTTTTTGACTACCGATTGGCATACTCAAATCATTAGGTTACAACAGAAAAAAAGGAAATCAGAAGTTGGTGTTTATATCTTGATGCATATAAGCCAAGAATTAGGCTTATAGCAAGACTAATTGAAAATATATTTAAAAGAAATTGTGTTTTTTTCATAGTATTCTCACTCAACTGGGAACCTGCTGATGAGTATTCCACATGCAATGACCAAAGAAAATTCACATAATCACAGTCAGGATCCCCCAAAAGGGTTTTTGTAAGAAGCCATGTCTTTAAAGAAACAACTGCGTCAATTGAGCTACTTAATAAAATTCTGAAAATTTTTAAGGCTGTTTCATATTATAAAAATAAGCAGCTCTAAATGATTAAAAACACTGAACTAATACCAAAACAATCTGCTGTAACAAAACAGAAGTCTTATATGAAGCAGATCCCTGCAAAGGTATTTGAAAGAGAATCAGCAATAAATGCACAATGTTGGGTTATGCTTCCCTCCTTTATTAGTGAAAAAAGAATGTGTTGAATGAATGGTGAAAGACACTTTTCCCATAATAGCATCCAGCCTTCATTCAGCCCAGAGATAGCTGCAGTGCTTGTCCTAAGGAAAATAATTGCAGATGTTGCAGTCTCCAACAGTTAGTGCACATTTTGTGGACGTTGGAGATGATTACTGTCTGACAGTGCTTTGCCATACACCCTACTCATCTAAGGGTTCATAAAAATAATAATCTGTGCACCATGATAGTCTTGCGAAGCTGACAATTGTTTCATATATCAGGATGGTATGCAGAAGATGCATACAATCATAAAATCATAGAATATTTTGGGTTGGAAGGGACTTATAAAAGTCATCTAGTCCAACCGCCTCTGCAGTGAGTGGAACTTGGGGGGTGGGGTCCAAGGTGGTAATGCTCACGCTAATTTAGCCAGCTGGGGAATAAACCAGGCCAGTCAGAACAGTGACAAATGTTCCTTAGCTGACTCCCAAGATGAGATCCAGAAGGCCAGCCACCTCAAGGGTGTGAATGGTTGTGATGGATCTTCTTGCTTCCCTCCAGGGAAACCCACATGCTTGACTACCTCTCTGAAATGCCTGTGCACCAATGCACGCAGCATGGGGAATAAACTGGAAGAACTACAGATCTGTGTGTGGTCACAGGGCCATGATCTCATTGCAATTCCAGAGACATGGTGGGATAGCTCACATTACTGCAATGCTGTCATGGATGGCTACATACTTTTTAGGAAAGACAAGCCAGCAAGGCATGGAGGTGGAGTTGCTCTCTATGTGAAAGAACAACTGGAATGTATCCATATCAAGCTTTGCCTAGGGGTGGATGAAGAGAGTTGTTGAGAGCTTATGGTTAAGAATTAAGGGGCAGGCTAATATGGGAGACACTGTTGTGGGTGTTTACTACAAGCCGCTGGATCAGGAAGAGGAAGTCAATGAGGTGTTCTACGGACAGCTGAAAGTAGATTCACAATCACAGGCCCTAGTTCTCACAGGGGACTTCAACAACCCTGACATTTGCTGGAAAGGTGACACAGCCAGGCAGCTTGCAGTCCAGGAGGTTTCTGCAGAGCATTGATGGTAACTTTTTGACAAAGGTGGTGGAGGAGCCAACGAGAAGTGCACTGCTGGACCTTGTGCTGACAAACAAAGAAGAACTAGTTGGGGATGTGAAAGTTGGGGGTAGCCTCAGCTGCAGTGACCACGCGATGGTGGAGTTCAGGATCCTGCATGGAAGAAGCAGGGCAAAAGGTAGAATTACAACCCTAGACTTCAGGAGAGCTAACTTTGGCCTCTTCAGAGACCTGCTTGGATGAATCCCATGGCCTAAGGCTCTAGAAGGAAGGGGGGTGCAAGAGAGCTGGTTAATATTTAAGGACCACTTCCTCCAAACTCAGGATCAGTGCATCCCTAGGAGCGAGAAATCAGGCAAAGGAGGCAGGAAACAGCACGGATAAGCAAGGAGTTTCTGGGAAAACTCAGGTAGAAGAAGGAAGTTTACAGACTATGGAAAAAGGGACTGGCCACTTGGGAGGAATACAGGAACATTGTCAGAGTGTGCAGGGATGCAATGAGAAAGGCTAAGGCCCCCTTGGGATTAAACCTGGTAAGGGATGTCAAGGACAGTAAGAACGGCTTCTTCAAGGACATCAGTAGCAGAAGGAAGACTAGGGAAAAATGTGGGCCTGCTGCAGAATGAGGTGGGTGCCCTGGTGATGGAGGATACAGAGAAGGAGGAGTTACTGAATGCCTTCTTTGCTTCAGTCTTTA
>VYXH01007016.1:154374-191825 GCA_013397275.1 Burhinus bistriatus | reverse complement strand
GATGCGGCTTTGAGCAACCAGGTCTAGTGGGAGGTGTCCTTGCCCATGGCAGGGGTTTGGAACTAGATGATCTTTAAGGTTTCTTCCAACCCAAACCATTCTATGATTCTATGGTTCTATGACAGTGTCACCTGTTGTAGTACTGAGCTTTGCATTCTGCTCAAGCTATGTGACCCCTGAAACAGTAACAGAACTAATTAATTGAACCAATTAATTTCAGAAAGACAGAGAGAGAGAGAGTTTCCCAGCTAACATGCAGGTTCATGGACAGAGCTGTTAGATATCATTTGGAAAAAAGGGAGTTTCTGTGGAGTAAAAATTAAATTAAACATTTTAGCACGACTTTTCCTCTAAGAGGTATTGTCATTCTTTCAGAGGCTCCTGTTTACTTTAACTTCTGTACAGAATGCAGATGGTTTCATTTTATCTACTTGGGAAACCCCACAGTTTACACATATGTGCCCATAAAATTGCTTTTGGTGACTTATGTGAGCTTCCCCCATTGCATATGTCAGTATTTAATACCTGCTTGTTAAGACAAAAAAAAAAAAAAAAAAAAAANAACACATCTGACTGCATCTAACTGTCATTTCCCTCCCTAAGTTCATTGAGCAGCACCAAGGTGGGAAAAAAATGGAAAAAAAAAAAAAAAAGAAAATAAGAAGGGCATAAAGAACAGAAAGAATAAGGGCTGGATTAAAAAAGAGTTACAAGGATGTATGTCTTTCACAATACTCCACTTTATCTTCCATACAACTCTGAAAGTAAAACCACCACAACAACAAGCATTAGGGATTGTATTGCCTAGAAAGTTCCTGATAGCTAGGCAGTTTAAAGAACAAGCTGCTAAATGCTTTGTCCTGTGCCTCCGACCTGAGGAGCAGGTTGAAGAGTGTATGGTTCCAGTTTTGACATACAGCTGTGTTTACAAATGGATTTAGAAGGGTAGAAAAGAAAGAGGGAATTAAACAAATTCAAGAGATGTTTCTGGGCTCTTGTTGCTTATGCAGCCAGTTCTTTCATCCACATATTCAGGGCACCTGTCTTATTCTGTGTGAGTCTATTTGAAAGGAAACAGTAAGGATTTTGATGGAAAAACTGAAAAGAATAGGATAAAAGAAAATAGAGCAGATTGCTTAAAATATAATTTAGGTGTTGACCAATGGCTTTTGTTCTCATTTTTCTTCTACCTTCAGTACTACTACACCCACACATATGCAATATAATAGATATTTATCCATGTTATAGCTGGATGGTTTTGCATCAGTGTGATCCTCCAACTTGTGAAAAAAACAATCGGAAAACATTAATTTGAATCTGTTTCAAGTCACAGGATTTATTGCCATCATATATAAGCAACAAAATGTGTACATAAGCTGTCAGCCTAAAATATAACATGGAGGCTTCACTTCATCAAATATATGTGTGTTATATGTCACGTGTCACAATTTGTTTGATTTTGTCCATTTTCCTTGCTAATGGGTAATACAGATAGATTACCCCACAGGTGCTAACATAACCTATGGAATCACAAGGGAAGGAAAATAAAGGTACACAGATGCTTTGTTTGGCCCCAAGAGTGTATATAACTGGTAATAGAGTCAATATAGGAAAGTAAGTGCTTTAAAACTTTAATTTGACAACATGACCACCATTATTACTTGTCCTATTTTCACTTAGAAAAGTCTTCCATGTTTTCAGGGGTGGGTCAATACTTAATACTTTTGCTTCAAAGTAGTCTTTACTCTCAATTTACTCTCAGACTAGTGAACAGACGCCATTTCCTTAGGTTACATTTTTCCTAGTACACGTAAATGGCATGGGTGTATTCTTTGTCTATGAGAAAAAGTGGTGAGCAAATACAGGATTTCTCATGAATAATCTGTGATTAAAAAACTAAACAAACAAAACTGCTTCAAATATATTCCAAACACTCTTGCATTCACTAAGCTTTCTGCACCATACGCTTTTCTGAACTAATGTGCTCTGAATACCTTGACAATTCAGTTCAATTGATTTCTGGGGGGTTTGAAAAAGCCTAGAAAAATGGTATCCTTTGCAAAATTCTTTTTTAATCCCAAATAGTCCTTAGCTGGGTAACGCTGTTCTGGAGGGAAAAACAAGAGGTGGCCTACTTACAAATTCCACAAAACTAAACAGCTTGGATATTTTCTGAAAAACTCTTTTCTTCCGGATCATTAACAGAGGAGACTGGGCTGGGGTTTTTTTTATTTGTTTTGTTGCATTGTTTGTTGTTCTTTTTTTAAATTTAATGTAAAGTGCTCTCTCATTTAAATATTTTCTATAAACATACCTGTTTCTGTAAAGACTGTATGTTGGTTCTTCAGCAGCAGCCTGGCTAGTGGGATAGACTGTGCCTTAGCAACCTCGCTGAAGAGAGATGAACAAACTGGGGAGAGTCCAGCCAAAAGCCGCAGAAATGGCTCTGGGGCACATGACGGAAATGTTGCCTTTGCTTAGTGTGAGGAAGGAAAGGCTAACGGGGTATCTCTGCAGTCTTTCACCACCAAAGGGATGGCTGTTATGGAGAAGATAGAGCCAAACTCTTCTCGGGGGTGCACAGCAGAAGGGCAACAGGCCCAAGCATGCAGTGACATTGTATGAGACAATTCTCCCCATTGACTGTGGCAGAGCAATGGAACAGGCTGGCCAGAGAAGCTGTGGGTTCTCTGTCCTTGGAGATCTTCACAGCTGAACTGGACAAGGCTTTGACCACTCTGTCTAACTTCAGCGTTGGATCTAAATTTGAAGTTGGCAATGCTCTGAGGAGGGTGCTCTACCAAATGACCTCCAGAGGCCCCCTCAAAACTCAATTATGCAATGATTGATGATGTTGAAAATGTTTAAATTTAGAGTGCAGCCTTTTGGTATATGATAAGTTAGACAGATCAGGGATTTGAATTTCATTCCACATATGCCAGATAACAACGCTGCACTACTGAGAACAGACTTGTCCAAGGTAATTTTATGTAAATGAATTTTTAACCATGCTGAATTATCCACTTTAACTGCTCAGCCTGGAAAAATCAACAACTGAGATTAGTAATTTTTCTTTTTATTTTCTGCTCCCCCAGGAAATTAAGGTCGGTCTTTTTAGCTTTTTTCTTTTTTTTTTCCTTTTTTCTAAGAAGAGTAACCAAAGCCCTCACAAAGCTCACCTCTTCTGAATCTGACTGGAACTTCAAAGTCCAGTCATGTTAGACCTTTAGCTTTTAGGCCTTTCCTTTTCTAAGAACAATATTTTCACCTTCGTGGCAATGCAGCTGAACCCTACCTCTTTGCTGTGGGAACACAGCTGCTAATATTTTTAATGTAGACACAACCTGAATGCCTACTGAATGGGAAGATATCGATAGAGTTTAATGAGCATTAGATCCAATTCGCAAACACTTAGGTTCATGATTAGACTTTCTGAAATGGAAGCAGCATCATAGTGTTACATCTGAATATTCCTGACACAGACGCTTTTGCCAAGAAAGGTTGGACCAGCTGATTCTTGAGGTCTCTTCCAACCTGGTATTCTATGATTCTATGATTCTACGGTTGAATAAATGCACATTTTCTAGCACTGGACCTCAGGTTGCAGTCTTTAGTGGTTATTGATTGTCTCCTTGACAAGCAAATTCTTCACTCATAAAAGATACTGATGAATTAAAATGGGACAGAAGGAGGCAGGAAAGTGAGTTAATAGAAGTTCACACTTCAAAATACAAAAATACTGGGTTTATATATTTCTATTTATACTATTATAAATTATACCTATTTATAAATTCCTATAATACTTGTAGATATTATTACAATAACACATATGATTATATAACTGTTACTATAATATTTATACATTATATTTATATTATTTAACACTATTGAATTAATTATGGTAATTCTGTATTTGCAACACTTGCACTTCCAGCAAAGACAATGATGGAAGGATAGGAAATGCACTTGGCAAATGTTATTGCCGAGGCACAATTTACAGGAAGATTTTATATTCTCCTTGTTAATTGTGCCTGAAAATAGGCATGCTACCACCTTTCCACTGTGTGGATTTCAAATGTGTTTCGGATTTTTCTATTTATTGTCTTTATATGAAAGGATCATGTAAAAGATAACAGGGATTATGATCAAAAGGAGAGTTGTGGTTTTTTTCTCAGCAGTAGCAATCACCTTCTACTGAAAAGCAGATGACTGCTTTATAAGTCTTTCACTTGTTAAAAACTTGGATTATGGCACCAAGGCTCTGTTTCTAAGCCTCGTTTTTGCTAGTTTATTTCATTGTAGCATGTCTCTGGCAAAACACATGTTGCATATTTATGGAGGAAAAAAAAAAAAAGAGACGAACGCCATTTCCTGAATCGAAGGGGAAAGATTTGTGGACATGATGATTGCTTCTATTATTTACTGTTTGCCGTCTTGGTTAATTGGTTGAGACACATGAGAGAGAGATGGATTGGCAGGTTACCTTTTCTGCATAGGGTCAAAAAGCACTGTATCATGGAAGGGCTCTATATAATATGAATTAGATCCCAGGGCTCTGATCCATCAAGTTAGGTGCCCACCATTTTGTGTTGAAAGTTGTGTTTGTAGCTCAGATTGCTGGTATTCTGAGAAATTCCAGGCATATAAAAAGACATGCATATTGAAATAATTTTCAAGTGTGTATTATATGTCATTAGTGTGTGCTTAAAGAGGATCTAATGTTGCCCAGCTCTTCTCTTCCTCCTTAACTATTAGTTGGGCTAAGAGACTTCCAGCTGAGCTCAGAGGGTTAGCAATATAAGCAGAGGTGGAGTGGCACGCTGGACTAGATTCTGCTGAGGATGTGATATTCAATGTGAATTTATTGCAAGTTATTCTTCTTCTGAGAGTTTCTTATTTAAAAATTACCTTTTCAGGCTGTTGAACTTTCTCCACCTGTCTTACTAGAATCCGAAGGCTTTATTTTCTAGTCCTTTAGTAATTTGGTAATTCTGTTTTAAAGACCATACTTCTCTTCAGTAGATTTTCCACATAGAAATTATTTGTATCTGTTTTTCTTTTAGAATGTTTATTTTCTAAATAAACCTGGTACTCGTTAATAGTCAAGCAAAATGTGATGGGGTATTTTTTGTCATTATTTTACACTGGTTTCCACTTTGAGGTTTATCAGTCTACATGATTTTGTGCATTTCTTCCCTTCCCTTCCCTTCCCTTCCCTTCCCTTCCCTTCCCTTCCCTTCCCTTCCCTTCTCTTCGACTTTCAAACATAACTACATGTCATATAGGCTGAGTTTATCTGTTATGTTTCTTGAAGACCAGCTTCTGCCATCTGTAGTTCCAATGGAGAACATTCATTTACAGGAAGGAATCAGAGGAATATGTATATGTGAGTAACTGTGAACCTTTTAGCCTCTTTGGTAAGCAATGTAGTCCTTAATCTGTTTGCTAATTCCCTTAGTTATTATTATAGATTCCTTGGTTTTACAGACGACTCAGAGTGCCGCAATCTCATGTACCACAGATACAGAAATACTGCTTTGTAATCTCTGAGATACGAATTTAATAGTTCCTTCATATTTTGCCTTCCCCACTAGATGTAAGGGGCTGATAATTCTTACAAAGTTTAAATCTATTTCAGAGGCAATTTAATTCGGTAGACTTTATTTCTTTTTTTATTAGTCCACGGCAGTTTAATTTAAGATTTAGAAGCTGGAAGTGCACTTTCTGTAAAAATAGAAGATAGATATCTATAATACATCACAACATAGCCATTAATAAAACAAGTATGTGTATTCACATGTACAAAATCCCCCTCTAAATTTTATTTATTTTCTATACACAAATGATACACGTGCACAGAGCTGTTATACTGTTATATAAGACTGTCACAAAAATGTAAAGTATGTATCAGTATGGTATAATAAAGTAGATCGTTGATATTTACTGAATTTATGTTTGCCTGGTTAAAATCAAATCACGGAGCTTCTCTGGCTTAATTTTATATTATTGTTGACTTTGACAATGATAGAAATATTCACAGAACATTCTTTTGTAAGGAAAGATTTCAAAAAAAACAAAGTATATAAATTAACAATGAAAGACAGTTCTGTATCCTATAACATCTTGTCTTTGCATGGAAGAGGGGAGAGAGCCTGCATCAGCACTTCGCATGGTTGGGGGAAAGCTGCTCCAGAGCTAAAGGTCAGTTTCATCTATCTAACTGCACAAACTGAAAATGTGGGATTCATATACTAGCAAAACGATGACACTGCACACGACCTTTAAGCAAGTTATAATGATAGGCTTTATCTGCTGCAACTTTATCATTATTTTTGGATTTGGCTGGGCTGTGTAAACATCATTCAATTGTACTTCTATAACCTAGAGTTTCTCTCTTCACACATGATCAAGTAATTTTCATCTGTAAGCATTTCCATTGTACCACGGTTTGAAAACTGGCCATATTATTGCTATTATTTTTGAATAATATTCTTTTTTTACAATTTTCAAAGCTAAAGTTCAGATACTTGGGCGATATCTCTGAAGAGAAAGACACACAAAAAACCCTAAACACCTAGGCCATGCTTGCATACATCACATTCAAAACTTGTTACTTAAACAGTAAGTTTCAGTAACGGCATGTTTCTTGCTACAAATGTATTCCCTAAATACAGGTTTACAAGACTGGCCACCCTTCTCTAAACCAGAAATATTTATTCACAATGAAAGTATGTATTTATTTGTTTTGTTTAGATAACATGTATGGAAATTATAGGTAATAAGAACACTTCTCTAATTTGTGTACTAGCATACTGTTACACCTTTAAGCTTGTATTCAGATAGCAGCTATCAGTTGAAATACTGGACTATTGTAAAAATAGCTGTCACTGGAGGAATCATTCTTGGGGATCTTCAAATCAAAGAAACTGAAATATGTTGGTACATGAAAGGGAAAAATCCATAAAGATAGAGTGAGCATGCACTGAGTCCATAGACATCCGTGTTCTAGGACTGAGCTTTTGTTCTAGACAAGTTTGCAGGACAATAGGAGGATACCAGCTTTTGAAGGAGCTGTAATAGTACTTAAGATTATACAATTTGCAAAATTATTGAACCATTCACAGATTTCCATTTTCAAATGTTTGTCTTTCTTTTAAAGTTCCTGCATAACCTCTTCATGCCTATATTTCTTTTTAAAGGGTCTGAAGTATGCCAACTCACCTAACTATACCATCCGGCTTTTCATCAGATCAAGGACGCTCATAAAAATATTCAAATGTAATTACTAATTCTGAATGTCTTAATTTTCCATACTCTATATGAAAAGCCATAATGGGACCCAATTTCTTTCAGAAGATTCTAGTTGTCTGTGTTCTAAAAGTCAACTTTTAATATACCTCTGAGATACCAAAACTGCAGCATAAAACTCCCTTACTTCTTTTTGAGGTTCTCAGTCTAGAGACCCCTTGTGTCTTTAAACTTCATACTTGCAGTCTGTCTACCCAAATTCACAGCCAAGTTTCAAACTGGATATTACTTAATGCCTGTTATCCTTGATTAAATAACTGCTGTGTAACATTGGTTCAAAGGGAGGTTATGTATTTCTTTTCTTTGCGGTGCAAAATTTTTCTGCAATTTAAAGTTTAAAAGTGGTTTGAACTTGTCAGTTCAAAGATGACATAAGAGAACAAGTAGTACTCCCAGACTGCTGGTATTAACACCTTCTGAAAACTTCTTGCATAGTAGTATATAACTGAATGGGGGGTGGGGGGGTAGGAATCAACTCCCATCATGTCAAAGTAGAATTTTTGTTGTATTTAAGGAAAAAGTTCAGTTTCTAATAGGAAAATATCTATCTAACTGTAGCCTTAACAAGATCTATAGAACAAAAGTGAATCTTTCCATAGACTTCTTCAACTGCAAATCAGGTGAAAAAGGGAAGAACCAGTGCCTTGAGTATACTTAATTTATGAGAAATTTGACTTCTATTATTTTCAAGTAACATTAATCCAGGCAGTTCTTTCATTCACGAGCTTACCTTCCATCTAATTTAATTATATACTACCACTTCTGATCACTACCTATTCTAATTAGGAAAATTAAGAAAAGAATAACTTGAGAGACTGATGTTCCTCACATCAATTGTTGTCTTTTTCTTCCCTAAAGAGATACAAGAATTTTAGTTTAGTGGGGGTTTTTTGTTTGGGGCTTTTTTGTAGATCCATTTTATGTACCACCAACGTGTCTCAAACTAAAATAATAGATTCCTGCATTGCCTGCTAGGTCATTCAGTTAGGTTCTGTTCTCCCCTTTTGATTGACTGAGTAACTGAAAAAAACATGGAGTGCCTCTTTACAGAGATAATCAAAAAATACAATGATACACGCTTCTTTCTTCTTTCCAGAAAGAGTTGTATATATATCAGGTCTTGTATTTTTTACAGCCCCAAATACACTTATTAATAGTAAAAAAAAAAAACAACCCAGCCACGGTATTTTTGAGCTTAACCATGCCACAACCTGGAAATATATGGTATATTTCAACAATCTAATATTAAGAAATTGCCCACCTTCCACCTTTATGTTTCAGGTAGTATTTGATAGAAGAAACCACCAGAAAGAGAGTTACAAAATGCTTGCCCCGACCTCCTTTCTTCCCCCCACCATATACATTTTTCTTAACATTTTGAGGGTCCTACTCATCTATGGTTATTTGGCTTGTTTGCTCTTGCTCCCGTTTTGATAGCACATCTTTCCTCAGTAGATAGATATTATGTAGTTTTAGGCTTTTGTGCTCCACTGTGCCAAACAAAGTGAAATAAAATAAACAGGGTCCATCACTTTGTGAAAGTCTGGCAGTCTTTCAGGGATTTAGGGTTGCAGTACTATTTCAGTATCTGTCTTCCAAAATGATTTTTTTCCCCCTTTGTCTATTATGAAGCATGACTGGGGCAATTCTTGATGTATATTTTCTCTCAAATTTTCCCCTACTGCACTTCATGAGGATGTTATTGAGAATTACAGAAAATCAGAGGAATGAATGAGTAAAGGGAAAGAGGAATTCATCTGAGCATTTTACTCATAAGCAATGATGACTTAAAACAAATTTGCTTTATAATAGTCATAAAATTAGCATGACACAATTTGGCATAAAATTGCAATGCTGTGAGAGAGTATGATAAGTAAGACTTGAGGCATATTTGCAGTTATATTTATTACCTGTATGTAATCAGGTTTGTCTCTAGTCTATGTTACCAAATTTTTGCCCTCTTGACTACTAAGAACCTGATCTAAAATCCACCCAAAGTCTCTAAATTCACACAAATATGTTACTTTAGTAAATGAAAGCAATAATATACTCAGTCAACTGATAGCCTTGTTTATCTATTTTTGGAAAAAAATTAGCCAATCTGTTTCTCAGACATATTGGCCTAAACTTCTGTCTGGTGATTTCTGTGATTTGGTAACTTATTCTGCAAATCTTGTTCAGTTTAACAGGAGAAAGTAACTTCTCTACCAGATGGACTGGAATGTTAGAGAGGGAAATATGGACCATTGTGTTAGCCACAGAATGAAAATTCCCTGAAGCACAGTTATATGTAATTCCCCATAAAAGCTTACAATAGTAGAGCTAAAGTCTGTTTATATGTATGATGCTATCTTTACCTCTAAGAAGTTGAATCACAAAGTTTCTTTCTTTAAATATGATTAGATTTATAAATGATCTTGTCTGGTTTTTCTTCTCAGTAACTTACACTACAAATATGAAACTGTAAATGTCATAGTCTTGAAGTGCTTCAATTGTTGTGAAGTAATGAAATCACTAGATTATGCAGAATTCACAATAAAGCTTTTTGTTAAATAATCCAGTTTGTCTGTGATTTCCTCTCTCAACGCTTTCATTTCTCTTTTTTTGATTTATGGACAAACTCTGCATTATTTAAGAGGTGTGAAGGAAATACTTTTATCAGAAAATATTATAAAAAATAATTAAAACTCCCTACTAATAATTGTGCTATAATAATTTATTGTGCTTTCCTATATTACATCATAAAATAATATTTACATAATTATTTTCATGAAATAATTTCAAAATAACACAGAAGACCCTTTCTTTATACTATCCTATAAATTGTGGGTCAAATTCTTACTTTTTATATACATTATTACATTTTGATATTATTTTAAAAAGAAAAAATCTATAGTTATGTAATTCTTATTAATGTACATTTACTAGCATAAAACATATTATGAAACTCAGACATGATTGATTACTTATATATCTTTGAAGATAAAGCAGATATTTAGCTGTGGTAAATTATTCCTGTACGTCTTGATAACCTTTCATTGACTTCCACGAGTATTGCATCAGCCCTTAAATGAGTGAAAAGAGAAAAATTTATGGCTTCCACAAAAATAACCACAAGGTTTTGTGTAATTATTGGTACTGAACATACTTATAAAAAGGAATAGTCTTTTAATCCCTTCTCTCCTTTCAAAAAAAGGAAATAAGCAGAATTTTTTTTTACTTTAACATTATCAAAGTCTTATCAGGATCACAAAAAAATGTTAACAATTGTGGCTTTAGGCCACATAGTGGATTTACGATACAGAAAGATCCTTATAGATGGACATACCTGTACAGAACAGTGAAAGAGAAATAGTTCTTTGAACAGAAACATTTGTAAGGATTTTGTTCCTTTTTTTTTCTCTTTCCATAATAATTTTTTTGCTGTCAGAAATTTATGTATTATTTTCATTGAGGAGTCAACCTTCGTATAGTTTTTTATAGATATATGCGTGCTACCTGATACTACTGCCACCTAGAGGAACTGTTCTCTTTGGTCTTTTCAGTGAAGTGTTTAGTAAGATAAATGTTTTAGGTTTTTTATTTGGGCTTTAAGATATAGGTCTCAAAGTAAAACTTCCTTCCAGTTATATAGCTATTATTTGCACCACACACATGTTAAGTCATTTATTAATGATTCCAGATCTGTTAAACAATGATCCATGTTGTTTGCTTTATTTAAAATTCCTGACAATGTTTATCTGAGAAATACATTTTTAAAGCAAAGGAAAATTGCGATTGTGGAACAGCTACCCAGCTTGATAAATCACATTATAAGAAGATTCCCCTGATACTACAGAATGTAAATATGCATGTGGCAGCTATTTACCAGTATTTGTGTTCCAGTTGGGGAAGTATGTTACAGGATTTCTCCTTTCTCAAGTGTTCTGTTTAATGGTTAGGAGACTGGCAGTTTAACACAAGTTTATTTTTCCTTCCCCTCTGGTAGTCTTCAAAGGTGGGGTTTCATTTTGATGTGAACAAGTGTAGAAGTTTTCAAGAAAACTAGTTTAAGGTAAATACAAAGGAGAACACACGAGAGAGACACTCATTCTGGCACCTGAGTTGGTACAGCACCATACAGAGAACTTAGCTACTCTTCAGAGCAGGACCAGAAATTCATGGTTGAAGGCATCCTGCTGCTAATCAAGTATTACCATCGTCTTTCTCAATACTGTCAACCCCTCCCAACCTCCTACTCAGCTAATTGTACTGATGTTTCCAAAATTATTTCAGTCAAAATGATGGAAGTTAAGTTTAGATAGAATATATCTGCAGCCCTGAAGCATTTTGCCTGGCATGGGCTTGGAAGTGTTTCAATGAGGTTGTTAGCTGGTAAGGACACTAACCTCTAGCAGGGAAAAATGGCAAGCCATGGTGAGCAGGCTGCAGATCAATGTCTTTGTTCAGCGTGGCAAGATCTGGAAGAAAAATGGTGGTCAGCAATAACTTAAGACTCTATGTCCAAGAAAGAGATGTGTTATTTAATATAAGAGTTACACCACAGACACTAAAAGGTACTCTGTAGCTAAAGAGGTAAGAAACTGATTTGGATATGGAAGATACTGATTCAAGCTTCACATCTTCTTTTTCTCATTTTGACTAGCGAAGTTCCTCTAAAACATGATTTTTACTTTTTCTTAATGAAATTTCCTTTGGAAACAAAGATTTTAAAAAATTAAAATTTTAGCATGTCTTTTAACCAGAAAGATGCTCAGATTTTTTTACAATTCATCATCACAGAACAAGTGTGGAGCAAATACCTGTAAAATAATGGAACTTATACCCAGGAATGTAAAGAATTTCCTAGCTTTGGTTCTCTACAGTTACTGTAGAACATACTGACTCTTGGAGCCTGTCTTATTTATCAGAGAAAATCTTCATAACTGATAAAAGATTAATCAAAAGTACCTTTATATAAAAGTTTTCTCCTCTGTTCCTTACGTTTTTAATCAGATATTAATTCTAAAATAGTTAAGTGTCTTTCGGGGTAATTTTTCAAACAATTTTTATTATCTTCAACTGGATATCTAAGGAAAAATATTTTATACCATACATTCAGGAATAACTTACATTGATGTGATTTACAAAACATATAGGTATGAATGCATGTTTTTTAATCAAAGGATTAAATAATACCATGTCATGCTTAGTGGAATTTGGTACTGAGGAAATACTAGTTCTGCACTAGTGGATGCAAATGAAAACTGTCAGATATAAATACTATGTACTATTACTTCTCTGTATCATTGCTTTATATTCTGTCCCTTTTACTGACAAGCTCCAGGTACACCTGCCTGGCATGAGGTCCACTGAACTTTTACTAGGATGTGCAAGACTGAGCAAGAACTGAGCACCTGAAGAGGACAGAGAGGCAGGACTCAGGAAAGGAAGCATGCAGGGAAAGGTGTTTTGCAACAGACGACCTAGAGTACACCTAACAAGTTGAAGACATCCTGAGACATTAACTATGAATTTCTTTGGTTGAATCTACGGAATTTTCAGCTATGACAAATATTTCCTGCATATATATATATATATATGTGTATGTCTCTGTGTCCAAACAAATGAACTATGTCAACTACAGTCCCTTGAAAGTGGTCTTGCAGAAAACGCTTTCTTTAGAGTGACTATACATAAAATGATCCCTGAGCATCTCAGATTGAATCACTGAAGCAGTCTCAGAGAAAAAGACGTTTTTATCAATTCTCAGAATTTATAGGTATGAAGCCCTGTCAGTGGATTATGAGACTAAGCCCGCAGGGTAGCATGGGTTTAGCTGAATAAGCCTTGGAAAGACACTTTCAGGGTCCTTCAAAACAAAAGTTCTTCCTGTTTCACTTTCATCTGGTGATTTGAGTGTTACGTATCAAAGCATTGCTCAAACATCAATGTCAAGGTAAATAAAGTGTGTTCTTTCTCACTGTTTGTGACTTCTGATGAAATCCGTAGGCATTATAGGTATCCAAGCCTTTCACTGTGACAAATAAAACCAAGCATCAGTCACTAGAAGATCATTAGAAAAAAGATAGCTCCTCCAAGTCCTTCTCACAAAAATATTTTTTCTGAGAAACAGAGTTTTACTTTGAAGAGCGGCCAAGAAGTGAATGCAGGGCTAATTGGTTGCAATGATAATTGCCAGCAAAGTGGATTTGTTAGTAAATACTCATACATTCCAGAGGGGCTAGTCTGCTGCTCGAGCATGGAAAATCTATACACATAACTCCTCTTTATGCTAAATCTTAAACATATTATGACTGATCTTCTTCAATTTTAATGATATTTGTGGAATGGCAGAGATGGCACAGAGTAGCAATAATGCAATAAAATACCTCTGCAATATTCATTTGTTATCTACAAGAGGGGATATATGCAGTGTTTTATCTTACCATGACTTTTATGCAAAGATAACTTCTAATTCCCAAAGCAAAGTAAATACATCAGAGGAGAAAGTAGCTGCTTGCAAAACAACTCTTTCCTAATAGTTCTTTATAATGATGTGAAATTTCATCTCTTACTATTGTTAAGTGGGTAATTTCCAAGCACGACACTTATGGGGTTTTTTTATGTTGCTGCGGCTGAGAAAGATACTAACTGTAGGTGTAGAGTGAGATAATTATCTTTCATAGCTCTGAACAGAGATGAATCCATAGGAGAGTCATTTACAAGATACAGCAAGAAGAGATGTCATCTGGGTAGACTGTCTATGTTTAACGTGAAGTGAGGAAGGAAACTTCTTGTCATCACACTCAGAAGCTAAACAAAATCAAATCTAACTGGCAATTGTTAATATTTAAAAATGACATTTCCTCAAAAAAAATCAAAACTAAGAATTTTTCAGCAGATTCTTTTTTCTATAGTTTCACATGGCCTTTAGTTCTCCAGAGCAGCTACAACGATGGGTGGTCTTTTATTAATACATGAGACCAGCATTTTCAGATAATTTCTTTGCACATAGGTTGACTGAACATGTCCTAAAATTTTCTATCAGCTGCTCAGGAGTGCAGAATGACGTCACCCTGGTTTACAAAGTCCCTGTGCTAACTGAGTTTCTTTTGTTAAATCTGGAAATTATTCCTTAACAGAAAGATGAACTGTACTGTATTCAAACTGAATGCTCAGCTTATCATATTTCACAAGGGTTTTTCAAGTTTTTTTAAGGAACAATTATGAAATAATATAATCCATTTTCTAATCACTTCTTACATGTGACAGAGATGTGTGGGAGAAAGGTGGTATCTACTCAGATGCTCCTTTTAGGCTAAATATCATTTGAATAGCAATTACTGATGCTTAAGGAGGAATATTAATGGCATTCAGACCCTTAGGATAAAGTATGGACATTAATACCATCCAGGCTTGCAAGACCAATAGGACTTATTGCATTAAGGGAAAACCCGCTAAAATTACTCATTCAAGAGCTCGATGGCCACCAATTTATTCCAGTCATAGTCTGCTAGGAGGCTGAGAAGGTTTAAAGAGAAGCAGCAGAGGAAAAGATTTGTTTGTGGAAAACCATGTATTCAAAAGCTAAATAACATACAAAGTCATTTGAAAGATTTTCTCAATCTAATTTCCTCTCTTTCCATACATCAAAAGTAGATTACAATTTTAAGATGCATGCTACAATTACTCACAGAGCTTATCTGTAAATGAAATTCAAGAACATGACATGAACATAATGTGCTGCCAGAAGACACCGAGACACAGCTAATCTGCCTCATATCACACTTTATGTCACTGTTCCCATTTATAAGAGGGACTGCACTTGCTTGAAGATATGTTGCGAGCACAGTCATGCTTTCACTGTGATCCTTGACAAGATCTCCCTCACCTCAGTGTAAAGCTGTACATTTACGTTAACTATTATCTTCTGTGTTAGAAGTAAAATAAACCAGAATAAAGTCTGTCTGGAAAATTTTTTTCTTTGCAGCTTTTATCAGAAAGGTATTGGCATGTAAATGGAAGTGAAAAAAAAAGTCCTCTGCAGGTTCTCAAATCCTTTGTTATCCATAATAATATATCATGAAATCATTAAGCAAAGGGTACTAGATTTGCTCCTCTTGTCTAAATACAAACACTACCCAAAGCATTATAAAGAAAGTTTTCCAGATGAATTTTCACAGAAAATTGAAGATGGGAGCACAGACTGAGATAGCATAGCTGTGTTCGCACACTCACTAAATAGGAGATAAAAAAGGATGGCAAACACCTGAGCTTTAGTATGTTTGAGGATCTTAAGTGCTTTGAATTTCCTGGAGAATTTGCATTGTTTAGTACAACAACTGGAAACCGAAGCTAGTTTGCAGTTATAATCTATGCCATTGAGGCAACGTTTAGGCTTTGATAGTTCACTACTACAGGGTACAGTTACACATCTGTATGTTTTGCTGTTTATATATGTATGATATGTGTACCCATATATACATACATATGTGTACACATACGTATATGTTTATGTATATACCTGACTTTCTCTTTCTTGCTTGTAAGTGCCTTCTGAAATGCTTGACTGCATTTTCTTTAAATGCTGTTATCAGAATGGAGCCTGTCTGGAACAAAATGGAGCAAAAAAGTGTTGAAATGAGCTCCTTTACAACAATTCTAGTTTAAGGGGATTTCAGCCTCCACAAATATTCTGCTGGTTTCAGGGAAATGGTCTGTTATAATACAGTCCATGAAACATTATTTAGGACTTTACAGAAATATATCACTACCAGAAACTCTGGTCAGAAGACAACAAGTAGCAAACTTCACTGATCCAATGCATACTTAACAAACCAGCTGGCATGATTGATTTCTATTTCTAGTATATTTCAGGTATGCAATTATTTAACAGCAGCAAAACCACAGCAGAAATAGCAAATGATACAGTTCATACCAACTTTTTAAATTTCCATGATATAGATTTATGTAATAAATGACAAATAATCAAACTAAACCAAGGTAAGTATTTGCATTATATCTTGCATGATGAGCTAGCTACTCAGAGAATAAAGATTTTTTTTTAAAAAAAGAACTATAACTAACTATTTTTGATAATGAATATTCCACCATTGGTATTGTAGCTAAGGTCCTCTGGTTCTCCATTGCTGTCACATAACACCAAAGTCGGAAAATGTGTGTAAAGAAAGGCTAACTGACTTTTTTTCAAAGGAAAACTCTGGTACAGAAGAGAACTGAATTCAAATCTTTGAAGTCCCATACCAGCACTCAGTAGACCAATCTTGCTTACTTGCTAGGGACTTGCTGTTCTCAGGAATTGTAAAAGTTCAGGAAGGTTTGAGGTTGGTTTACTTATTATTTAATTTGCACCAGGTTTTACAAAATGAAATAATTAAAAAATACATTGTTACAGTGCATATATACACAACTATTCAAAGTCTACTATATCAAATTTGCATATAAAGAAAAATAGGCAATAGTTTTTCACAACTTTTGAGCATTCATTAGAAGTTGCTATGAAATACTGCATTCTACATATATTGACACATTTCTCCTTCAAACAGTAATCTGGAAGAATTAAATGTTCATGTTAGTGTTCCCTCTGCATTTTAAGATTTCTGCTGACATCCATGGTGATTGTCAATATGATAGTTTGCAGCAGCTTGAAGACACCTACTCTCTGTGATTTGCTCTTTTAAAATTATTATTATTAGAAGTTTGTTTTTAATGAAGTTAAAGGATATAAGTCATGGTAGCTTGATGAATCATCACAGGAAATTCTAAAACATTTCTTCTGTACCCAGCTGTTACATGACAAGCAATCCCAGAAAGAGATCCCTAACTAGATCACTGTCAACAGTGCAATATGATTTGTTTATTGAAATACATCCTGATATTTTTATGCAGCTAGTTTTGTTACCTTCTGATTTTTTTTCTCAGTCATGACTCTGGTCAGGACTTGCATGCGTTTTTGTTGAGAGATGTTCTTATTGCTTTGTCCATCAGAAAGAGCAACCATTGATTATCTGATTTATACATGTTCACACCTGTTTCATAAAAGAAGCTAATTAAAGTCTCAGCTGTCCTCCCTTGTTCTCAAATGCTCGTGATATATTCACAGGAAGAAAGCAATGGGAAGAAGGGAGAAAAAGTTCTTTGGTACTTCCAACTTCTTTGGTAAAAATAGGCTGGTTTATTCTTTGCTTCTTCCACCTTTCCTTACTTTAACTTAAGTTTTGAGAGAGGAGAAAGAGAACCCTGCAAGCTGCAAAAGCACAGCTGAGATTGGGGAGTGCAGAGTAAATGGCTTCTGAATCATAGTGAGGCTGTAGAAATGCCAAATTAATTAATTTGAATTTTCAGGTTTTGGAAAAAAAAAGATGGAAAAAGAGAAAAAGGTTGAGAGAGCTTCTCAAATGTCTCAAGAACATCACCTAACTCAAAAGGCATGAATTTAATAAAAAGCATTTCTTTATGTATCTCCTTCTTATACTGCAGCTACTTCTGAATGTTCAAATAAATTAATTTGCTTTTCTGGAATGCTAATATGGATTTTAAAAATACATATTTCTTTCCATTTGCTTCCTGCTTTTTATTCTTGTTTTGATTGTTATGTGTATTTGTAGTACTACAAGTAGGTTAGAGCAAAAAGTTTTACCTAAGTGGAAAATTTTCGGTTCTTCCCTTCAACTAAAGCTCACAGCACTTCTTGAGGCAGGAACTTGGATAACTTTTTTTTTTTTTTTAAACAGTGAAAAATTAATAATGTAAAATAAACATTCAGCAAATTGTCTTGCCTATTTTAAATACAACCTGCAACAACTCATCCTCCACCAAAAGTGAATTCTACCCTGCCTTCTCCAAATTAACAAGCTCTACTTCAAGCTCATTCTTTTTCTTCTTGGATTTTGTAGCAGGTCATTAAAAGGGAATTATTCCCTTCAGGATTGTGAACTGCTCTGTCAAAGTGTCAGATCAGAGTATTTAAGTCATCTTATTCTAATAGTTCAAATTTCTTGTTTCAGGAGTTCATTCTGGTTTTTATACATTGAATTAGTTCAGCTGTTGTAATGGTCTTTCATCACTTGGGCATGCCAAGTTAAACAATACTAAGATAGCAGTATGTCCTTCAGACAGCAGTCCAAAACCAGTGCAAAGCAGTAACCCCTCTATGGAGGAGCCTCCTGCTCTGGCACACAGGAGAAATGCAGCATTACTTTCACCTTTAGGTTTACTGGCTGTATGGGATACAAGGCAAGCATCAAATGCATCAAAATACATTGCTCACAGTGTTTCCAAGCAAGAATCAGTCTTGAGTGATTTCCAGTTTCTCTGGAATATACTACTGGTTCTGGTAGGAAGATTTCTGATTTCAATTGCCTCTTCTGAGAAAAACTTACATCCTGTTTTTTGACTAAGGATGACAGGCTCAAACTGCTTGACATAATGGTCGTTTCTATACAGATAGCAGTATTTAAATTGCGAAAGCATTGAGGCACTTTGGTTTAGTATATATGAGTATAATTCATCTTGACTAGTCTCAGCTATTCCTTTAAATTGCCTTTAATTTCCTTAGAGTTAATTGTGCAGAAATATAATGTAAGTTCTGTTGTTTTTGTCGTAGCTTGCCATTGCTGGAAATCCTCCAATAAATGACAAGTGGTTTTAATGAAGCACCTGACCTTTCACTAAGTCATCTCCAAGCTTGTTAGCTCTCATTCTAATGACAGAGTTTGAATAGATATTGTGTTATGCGTCCAGGGACACATGCACGCACAGTGCTACATGAAAAACACCCATCATTGAACTTATCATATAAAGCATTCCTTAGCTGGGAAGTTGCAGAACTACGGTTTCAAGGCAACCTTATTTAATGCACACATAGAAAAAGAGGTGAATTACAATTTAATTACTGTATTGTTCTCCATTTTCTCCTACAGGAACTGAAGGCGTTTACTCACAACAGTAAGTATTTTTATGGTACCCCACAATTACTGTGCGGTACTCAACATGATATATTTTTCATATTTGTTGTGGTTTAACCCTGGTAGGTGGCTAAGCATCACACAGCCACTTGCTCACTCCCCCACAGTGAGATGAGGAAAGAGGATTGGAAGGGTAAAAGTGTGAAAACTCATGTGTGCGCAAGCAAAGCAAAATAAGGAATTCATTTACTGCTTCCCACCAGCAGACAGATTTCAGCCACCCCCAGCAGAGCAGGGCTCCATCACATATAGTGGTGACTTGGGAAGACAAACACCATCACTCCATACGTGATGCTTTCTCCTCCTCCCTCAGCTTTTATTGCTGAGCATGACGCCATGTGGTCTGGGACATCCCTTTAATCAGTTGGGGTCAGTTATCCCGGCTGTGTCCCCTCCCAACCTCTTGCCCACTCCCAGCCCACTCGCTGGTGGGGCAGGGTGAGGAGCAGAAAAGGCCTTGAGGCTGTGGGAGCACTGCTCAGCAGTAACTAAAACATCCCTGTGTTATCAACACTGCTTTCAGCACAGATCCAAAGCATAGCACCGTACAAGATACTATGAAGAAATTTAACTCTATCGCAGCCAAAACCCACACAATACTCTAGTTTGAAAACAGAACTATTAATTTCCCTGTAGATTTTTTGTATTTTTAGTACTATACAATGAGGGTTCACTTTATTTGCACAATATTTCCAAAACATGAGGGTTGGCTTTTCCAATGTATTTTTCAAATCAGAAATTGAGAGAACATTCAATGATTTACTCTCTCCAGATCAGATTTTTTAGGATATGAGGTTTTTTTCTTCTTTCAAAGTAGGAAGCACAGTAAAAGTTTGCTTTCAAATACCCACTGAATTCATTAGCACATCTGTAGGTTGGTCTCCAAAGTATTGAAATGGTATTCAAATAAAAAAAACAACTACTATTCATTGAATATTTACAAACTACAAACTGTTATGGGCCATTTGTAGAAAGTCTCAGGTGAGTTAACTAGAAGCATGTAAAATATGTCTTTGTTTCAATCCCTATCTGTGGCACCCCTAATCTACCTTGGTTCCTATGTCTGGCTCTGTATAGTAATAATGCCATGCTCTTAGAAACAGCTGAGCTCTTTTGGCTGAGGTTTTCTTGGAAGACTTCAGCCTGAGGCAGAGATCGATGTAGGAAATTTAAGGAATGAACAAAGGGCTCTTATTTTACACAGTGTTAGTGAGGTAGCATTACCAGCCGCGTGTAATTAGAAGCCAATTCTTTTTTTTTTTTTTTTGTCTTTCTGTGTTTGATTGCTTCTCTTTTCTGTTCTGTATCATAGACTAGCTTGTCTCAACATACAGGGGATGTATCTTTAAAACTACCCAGATTACTTGAAAGGTTTATTAAGTTCTTTTTGCAAAAGCTATCAACTTTTTGCTACTTTGTGTTGATTTTTAAAATTTTGTCTCAATTCTCTTTTGTTAACCAAGTTGGTTATAAAGCTAACCTAGACAGTAATAAGTGATAAAAAGTCAAGTAATACAAGTAGTTCCAAAGTCTTCTTTATTAAAAGGCATTTAGCTACAATATTTCTGTAATTTCAAAATACAGCTATTAAAATGTGCTTCCAGATTTGTTTTTTTTCCCTGCAAACTCAAACAAATAAGAATTTACAGCATAGACAAAATGCTGGTCTTACTTAATTTTATTCTGTTATAATTTCTAAAGTAAAAATTAATTGCACAGAAATTTTACATAAAGTGTATATTATACTGAGCAAAAATGATCCACAGATAAAATCTGACTACGTCTTTGCTATGGAGTTTCAAATACAGACACTGAGACAAGAAAAATTCCTGATTAGATAAGACCAAAACTAATTCCGTTCAGACACCCTCAAAATCAGAGGGAGAACCAAATATTTATGTGTGACCATCCTGAACTTGCCTGGCAAATCAAAACGTCTTTAAATGAAGGGGGGGAGGGGCGGAACTTTGAAGGAACAAACACAAGGGAACTTACTAATTAAAAAAACAGAACTAAAATGACATTTTTTCAAAACTATCACCTGGGTCAATATTAGTTTCAAAATGTTCCTAAAATATCCCATTTTTATTAAACAAACCTCCGGTTTTTATTTTTTTGTGTGTTCATTTACATTTAGCTTCAGATGTCATGATCATAATGAAATTATCAAATTAAGAAAGTATCTAACATGAATCATGGATTTTTTAATTTTCATTTCACATTTTCACTTTTCTAGGATGGGTCAGGTTAAAGAAACGTTAAATAAATAAATATGTCAATTGGTGCTCACACATTTTTGCTCCACCTGGAACTACCTTTGAAATAGGCAAAATGAATGGTGTGATCTTGATGAACGAGAAAAACTTGCATCAATATTTCACAACTTGTCAGGCCATTATTGTCATTGACAAATGAAGGATTTCGTGTGATGTTCTTCTAAAGCAAACTCTGTGTAACAGATGTTTTTCGTCATGATATGACAGTATTAAAATGTCTAGTGTGTGTCATGGTATTATTCAGCCCTCATAAGCTGAACGTGTCAGAAAAAGGGTTGTGATTACTGGAGCAGTGTCAAGTTGGAGGCCTATAACCAGTGGTGTCCCCCAGGGGTCAATACTCGGCCCGATCTTGNACAACTGGAATACTGCATCCAGTTCTGGGCTCCCCAGCTCAAGCGGGACAGGGAACTACTGGAGAGAGTCCAACAGAGGGCAACAAAGGTGATTGGGGGATTGGAGCACCTCCCTTACGAGGAAAGGCTGAGAGAGCTGGGACTCTTTAGGCTGGAGAAGAGAAGGCTGAGGGGAGACCTTATTCTTGCTTAGAAGTATCTAAAGGGTGGGTTGAAGGAGGATGGAGCCAGACTCTTTTCAGTGGTTCCCAGTGACAGGAGGAGGGGCAACGGGCACAAGTTGGAACATAGGAAGTTCCGTTCAAACATAAGAAAAAACTTCTTTACGGTGAGGGTGACCGAGCACCGGAACAGGCTGCCCAGGGAGGTTGTGGAGTCCCCTTCTCTGGAGATTTTCCAGACCCGCCTGGACGCCGTCCTGAGTAATGTGCTCTAGGCATTCCTGCGCCAGCTGGGGAGTTGGACTAGATGATCTCTAGAGGTCCCTTCCAACTCTGAAAATTCCATACTTCCGTGATTCCGTGAAATAACGTGGATGGAAGGTACTTAAATAGAAGTGCCACAGACAGCCAGTATGCCCAGCGGATTGCACATTTCAACAGGATCCAGATTTCAGGCTTACACTTGGCTATGACACCAGCCTGCTCTGGGCCTTTGGGCAAGTCATTCTCATCTCTGTTTTTTTCACTTGTGTAATTGGTCTTGTCTACTTATATTGTAAAGGTTCTTTGGCCTAGACTGTCTTTCACAGCATTTTTACACTACTGAAATCAGAAGAACACAGGTAAGTATCTATGTCACTGTGCAATACTGAAATGCATATGATACCTCAGAAGATGTGTAACTCTTATTTATGTAGTTGCTGAATCACAAGGTCTGAAAATAAATTACAAGTTCACTAAAATTCTTTTTCCCAGTTGTATGCCATCGTCCTCAAAGAATTTATATGAAGCATACCTACAGTGGCACTCTAAACCACATTTTTATTTCAGTAGTTCTTAATGATCTTTTAAACTTGATTTATTATATAAGCATGTAATGTGCCATTTACAGAAGTAATATATTTCCCACTAAATTTAGTTAAATTCCTTTTGAGTATAACAGAAACTGAAGGAACATGGCACTTTCTAATTATGCCACACTTTGCTAGCCTGAAACTTAAAATAACCTTAGCAAGTCTCTATGATTATGTGTTCCACTGGGAGGAAACTAGCATTGTGAAATGGAAGTTTTTGAAGTCTGTCTTATTTTTTATGATGTTACTTGAAGCAGACATATAAAATTTAAGTATATAATAGTAATAATTATTAAAACCATCAAAATATAATTTGTGTGTATATATATGTGTGTAAACAATAAGGTTAAAAAAGTATAATTTATACTTATACGTATGTACGTTCTGATACATGCACTTCTATACACATGCACGTACACATATAAATATAAAATCCAGGTAGTAAGCAGACTATTAACTTAAATTTTCCTCTCTTAACAGTAGGGTTGCTCATCTCACAAATCATATTTCTGTGGGAAATGAAAGGTGCGCTGCTGCCAGCATTTTGTAAGAAATAATGACACACTTTACTACCTGTAAGTGCTGACTGAGTGCTTCTGCTTTTCCTTCCCAAGGTGACTGTAACACAGATTGATGAAAGATTCGGCAGGACTACAAAGGTTAAAGATGCAGACCTGGAGCTAGAAGGCAGCCCTGACACTGATGGAATACAGTACAATGAGAGTGCCCACATTATTGTCCTACCCTCTGATAACCAGTGTAATATGAAAACTGACTACAGGAGAAGGGAACAAATTAAATCCATTAATCAAGCATATCTGTGCTAAACAGTTGCTCTAAAGAGATGAACAAATGAAAAATTTACTGTTTGTTTCCACGCTTGCTAGCACTGGAGAAGAAAATTAATTGTAAGGCTGTGGCTAAACTATTAGTTAAGTTTTTTCTTGAGAAAACTATTTATTGCTTTGTCAAAGAACAAATGAACCTCATTATTGAGATTAGTTTCAGATGATCATTTTGCATTAGGACAGCCTAATAATATACCCTTTAAAGATACATCGAAGGAAATAACTTCAAAGAACCAGAGTCCATTTTATACCTCTTACGGAATTCGACTGTTAAATCAGAAATATATGATTTGTCAGTCAGCCAAAAATCAGCTCCATTTTCTTCATATTGCTCCAGTAAAGTGGCTGTTAAGTTGACTGTAGTCAGCTGCTTGTCAGGGATTCACAAAAGAGTCTCTTTAGTCAAGAGGTCTCACAAAAGTCCACTCTTGAAATGCATTATCTGAAACCTAGCTAGTTCTTAAAACAAAGCAAAACTCCTTAATAGGGAATATTTGTTTGGTTTTTGTTTTATTGTTTTTTTTGGTTTTTTTTAAGAAAATGAAATGACAGTCTGATTAAAACTCAATGAAATTCTTCCAAAAGCTTCTATTTATAACTGGAAAAAAGTTATATGGAAATTCTCTAATTTACAGAGATCAGAGTACAGGCTGTTTTCTTACAGTGCTTTGTCATCCTGCTTAAAACTATTATTAAAGTAGTCACTCCATTTTGGAAAGAAAGGAAGCTAACACTCTATGAACTGTAAGCCTTCGTAGCAAATTATTACCTGCAAAAGGTCAGATAAGCTGCGTATCTACCAGCAGAAGTGGATGAGGGTTTGCAGTACAGCATTTATGCTGAAATTTCTAATGTCTTTTTCAAAAAGGAAGTTCTTCACAGTGAAAGCCTCTGGCTTGCAACAGGCTCTGCTACAGTGCTGGGTTTCTCATGATACAAATGCCTCCCATGGGGAATTGAACTGAAATCATGAAGATAAGACAGCCAGACATCAAAGAGTCATTAGTTTGTCACTACTCAATTGACCTGATTCCCACTGGAAGTCTAGAGGCAAGAAGTAGTTGTCAAACTTTATAGCTAATGAAGTCTGTTTCCATTGTTTTTGTGTCTCATGAGTACTAGCCTTGGTGGGTAGATCTATGGGAAGAGCTTACAAAGCTCTTGGGACATTTGAGAAATGCCTTATCGCATATAGGGTCTTCATGTCACGTATGGCAATAGCAAACTGTTATTATTCTTCACATTTGCGGCACTGATATTGTGTATTTTTCTGCCCAACAATTTGTTTTGATAAGCCTTGAATAAAACTATATTTTGTTTGTGTCCTCTGCTGGAACTGACCCACAGATTAAAATGTTACTGAGGGGAAGGAGGAGAAGGAGTTATAACAGTACATGGAAACACATAGATATGTCCAATTCCATAGGCCTGATTTTCTTAGAAGCTCAACTAAGAGTTGCTATATCCCATTATTACTTATCTACTGATCCATCCAGCAGCACAATTTGGATTCCTGCCTGCTGAAAAAAACCAATATTTAAACATGAAATTTTGTGCAACTATGAATGGTTTCCTTTACGTTTAAAAAAAAAATGAACGCCAAACCAAACACCCTCCCCAACAAAAAAAGACCTGTTATCAGATTAAAGCATTTAATTTTTAATATAGCTTGTTTAACTACAAGAAAAACCTGGAGCAGGACTGAAAATCTGACCCAGTGTCTCCATTATTTTCTGTTGAAGTGATTTATTTGACTTTCTCTTTCTATAGTACATTGTGAAATGCAATAAAAGTCAATCCAACACTGATAGCTGCAAGATCCCGGGACAGCCACTCTCAAAACATCAGTTGCAATAATGCATTTGGTACAATAGGCACTGGTGATTCCTGAGGGTAATATTCCAAATTACCTTGAAGGTTTAACTGTAGACCTCACACTCTCATCATATGTCCAGTCATTCCTGCAGTCTAAACAACACAACCTGTCTTTTTATTGTTTTAACTCCATTTAACTCCATTTTGGTAACAAATCCATCCAGCCTTAAGCTATTTTAGCAGGAAAGACTGTATTCAACACAAGTCTCACATGGTCTTTCAATGTTTGCCTTTCATAATCCAGCTATGTGGCAGGTGTCCGGAGGTAATCTTTAACCATATTTCTCTTTTTGGCATATGACAGGATAAAATCTTTGACATTATGTCCTTAGCAGGAGATGACTGCATTAGCCCGTATTCCCCATGGTAACATTTGACAGGTTGAAGTGTGAATGGTGATATCTGGAAGGTAATGTGGCATAGGCATAAAGGCCCATGATTCAAAAACTCCCTTCTTGTTTTTCCACTGCTGGAGCACTTAGCCTTAGTAAGAATTCAAGTCATCCTTTGTGGAAACAGCTCTTTTAAGATTATCCAGAAGAGCCATCTCTTTTGCTGCAGTAAATCTTCTGTGAATAACAGGCAACTGGCTACCATAAAAAGACAATATTTTCTGCAGTCTGTGCAGTCTCTGACGACTCTGACCTATAGCTACACTCATGATTTTGAATGATAAAAGTAGCTTCTACTTTTTGCATGAGGGATGTGTGGTATGTTAATTAGATGATGCAAACAATAAATGGAGATGGCATGTAATAAAATTATCTGAAATATCTATTACTGTGAGAGAAGTTTACAAGTCAAGGTAGGTGAATAGAGAAACATAATAATGACAACAGTAAGTATTTGTGAAACAATGGAAATAATAATTTGGACTGCTGATGCTTATCTACAAATGATAAAAAGCATGTTTGGCTTTCCTTCTAAATGATATGGGGGGATCTAAGTAAATGAACTAGAAAATGGGTAGTGGATGCTGTTATATCTATAGTATTTCATAGAGCTGAATAGCAGCAAATGATGGATTCACAGAATATCATACAGCTGGATAGAATCAAAGGCCGGATACACAGAATATATATATTAATAAAATGAAAATAGCATGTTATTTAATTAGATTTCCTATTGGAAGTAAGAGATGAATGAATAACAGATAACCTGCAAGCATAGGATATTTGAATTTTGAAGAATCATGATGGATTACCAAAATAACTTAGAGCTGGTTTAAGATCAGCTTGAAAAAGACAAATTCCAAACTAACCTTCCGCTGACTGTGCTATTGTCTGTGATGTGAAAGGTTGGAATTGATGGTCTGAAATAGGCAAATCTTGAAACTCAGTGTCTCATTTTAGAAGGTAATTGTTTCATTGTTTGTGTGAGATGAAGTATATTCTTGTGTTACTTTTGTATTAAATGCTTCAAAAAGTCTGTTTTCTTTCAAGGCAGAGTAAGAGGAAAAAATTAAATCTTTTTTATGCATTCAAAAACTATTTCTTGACAGATCTTTTTTATAGGCTGGATTTACAGATGACTTATAGCATGCTAGATTACACTTTGGACTCCCTGGAACATTTGAATTTTTGTCCCCTGCCTTACCAAACTAATCTATTGTAGTTTCATTTCAGAAAATTATGTTGACACAAACTCTTTTTAGAGGTTGGTTCACTGAAAACTCAAGTGTTTATTTTATATATTTTTAGATCTCATTTGTTCTGGTAGAATGACCTCTCTTGAGGTTTTCTTCATAGCTTTCAAGAAAATTTTGTATTTCTTAACATATTACTCTGACCTCTAATGGGTTTGGCTGCCTGCTAGATATGGAGTCTTCAAAAAATCATTTATGACTAAATTTTTGAGGCTATCATCTGATAAATATGCTTGTATTAGTATTTCATCAGAAAGATCAAGTGACACCTAGAAGCATAATCAGTTTGAATTCAGAGATGCATCAACTCAACCGCCTCCCTCCCCAAATATCCAAACAGAATCAGGTTTTAATCTTGAAAAAATTCAGTTTGCATTGAGCAGTTAGAAAAGAAAAAGTTAAAATACTTCAGCAAGGTCTCAGGAGACTTCCTCTTTCCTTAACAAGGGGGACATTTTATTGCAAGGGCCAGAGCAGTGTTTCTGGACACATCCTTCCTAGCACCGCTGCCTGCATCTGTACAGACACAGTAGGAAGATTTCTCCTCTTTATGCTTTCAGAGCTGTGAGACCCAGGCTTTGGTCCATGACCTGAATTAATTACCTTAAAGTGCAAATACACTGTGACTCCTTGTAAACTCTCATCCCATCAAGATCAAGTCCCCAGTCAAGAAGTTTGACCACTAAACTGTTATTTGTTTGTTATGAAAAAACTAACATTTCTGTCTTCAGGACTCATTAACTTTTCTTCCTTCAGAAACAGCTAATTCCTAACAGTGTTGACCTAACATATTTCTTACTTTACTAAACTCATGTATCTCAGTGAGTGCTGAAAGATTAATTCCTTTCAAGAATCAGCCATTTATTAATAATCTTCTCTATCATATAAGTAGTTTGATTTCTTAATATATTTAATTCCAGCTTTGACTAGTGAAGGAATTTCTCCTTGCAATGTTAAACCTAGACTAGAGAAGTATAAGAAATCATGAAAAACAGAAATTATTTTTTTCGGTCTCATAAATAATTCTATTCTAGTTTGTTCAACAATTTAAGACTGTTTATTACTTTAATAATATAAGAAGCTGGTTCTCATACATTAAAAGTTAATTTCTAAGGAAAGAGTAATGTTAATATATGCTAAGCTCTAATATTACAAAAAATTTGCAACTAATGTATCAAAAGCATGATAATCTCAAAGACCATCTAAAGTTCCAAATTCTCCAAAATCAAAATCTAGAGGTATGTCAAAAAGGTTTTTGTTAACTAGATTCATTACTTATAAAGTAGATAACAGATAAAAAGAGCAGAAAAAAAGCAGATTTTTTTCCCTTAGAATTTCATGTCAGAAAGTATAATTCCATATCTGATGAGAAAGGAATAGAATTCAGAAAAAAAAGTAAAGTAAAATTTCTCTTCATTTCTACCTATCAATATTTGTTACACTTTAAAGAGTTTCTCTTACAAACAGAAGTTTTGTTCTCTGCTTAAGCTAAATTATCATGGACAAGAATTCGATTGCAGCTGCTCCCGCCTGGAATATCTCAGTAGATTTTAATGAGATAGAATAACAGTAGCAAAGACTAGAATATTACCATTTAAGTCAACGTAGGTCATGAGGATTTACATTGAAGAAACTTAAATCAGGTTGTGGCTACTGATGATCTAGTCAAAATCAAAATCAGATTTAAAATAAACAAACAAACAAACAAAAAACAAAACAGAAAACATTTGTAAATGGAAGTCTTTTAAAAAGAAAGGAAAGTTACTCTTGCAGAATTTCTATTCTCTTAAAGAAACTCCAAAATACATCTGATTTTACCTAGTCATAAGGCGTACTTCTGTCATTTCTACCTATCTGTTAAGCTCCAATTCAACTGGTTCAATAACTTTCTTTTAACAACAATATTAAAAATTAAGTTTAAGCAAAGGACAGGTGCTAAATTACAGATCACCAGACAGGTTTCAGATATACCTGCTTCTTCCATCTCCTATCACCTATTCATTTTTCCAAGTAGCATTGTTCTGTACTGAAATTGAGTGAATTTGCAAGAAACTAAAAATAATTTTACATATGTCTCTGAGATTAAAGGAAAAATAGCAGAAGCTCAGCATTTTGAAGACTTGGGCAGGTGCCTAACTAGAAGTATGGGCTTGTTTCTGAAAATCTTAATCACAGGATTTATTTCTCTGCTGTAACACGTAATAGAATAAACAAGATTATGAAAACCATAAACTATTTCATTTTCACATGGTTGGATTTCTAGATAGGTAAAATAAAGATCAATGTTCTCCAAGTCAGGTTTCTCATTTTGGCATTCTTATTACAAATAATATAAATTGTATAAGAAGCCCTCCCTCAGATCTGAAGGAAAGGGCTTTCGCATAAGGATTTGCAAATTTATGATCAGCATTGTTGCTTTGTGTGTATTTGGAATGGTAGTATTTAAAAGATTATTTTTTTTTAGCAGAGAAAAAGATCCTCTATTTCCCTATGGGAGTACTAATTCCTTTTCAAAGTCCACCACCCAGAACATCCTATCAAGTGGATGTTGCTCCACATATAACCCACGGTCCCTTACTGATGCAAAATAAGTTAGTAGTTATCCCTAATTTAGACAGCTTTTCCACATTTCTTTTTGTTATCTGACGTCTTTCAAACACTGCATCTTTGTTGTCTGTTAGACTACCGTAGTATAGTTGGTTTAGCTACTGCATGGACAGTGATACCACTCAAGACACAGTCAAGAGTTATATCTGTTTTCTGCAGTATTATGTACCTTGCTCTGCCTGATAATTCAAAGCCTCATAATTTATAAAGTCCTTCAGAACAGGCAGGATGGCTCCTGAGAGCATGCTGCATCTTGTAAGTCTTCTTATGAGTTTCCCAATTACCTGTCTGCTCACTACATCATTTTCCCTTTAATAGTTGATCTGTGTTCTATGTTGATAGACCATGATCTTGTACTAAAGGGTCTCAATGTGCACTATGCTTATGTGGCTATCTCCTTATTCAATAGAGTCAATACCTTCATTAAGAGAACTGCATTCATAAGCACAGTAGAGATCACTGAAAACTGATTATCCCTGCACAAAGGGATCTACAGATTTTGAGGGGACCTACAGGGAAATCAAGGAAGCAAAATTACAGTATGTTGTTCCTTGCGGAAGAGAATATTGCAAACCCCTGCAGCAACCCCTTAGAAAAGCGAAGTGCTGAGAAGCAACAGATCATAAAAAATGTTGTTTTGACGTGGGCCCTAAGATTTGCTTTTTTTCTTTTTTTTTAACGCCTATGGAAAAATGCCTTTAAAAACAAATTTGTGTGTGAAAAGAATGAAAGGTTCAGATAAAGGTGTGAAATAGAAACTCTAAATATAAGACTCCTGATTTAAAGTGCTTTAAAAGAACACAATATTCCAATACTATATAGTAAGCAGACAAAAAGATAAATAGAGCTTGTCATCCCTTCATTGAAAACATTATTAATGATTTAGATTAACAAAATTGTAAAATAATGCAATTCAAAGTTCAGGTATGAGAGAAAGAAATAATTTGAAATTGTGCTGCACAATATGAGAATAACATGCTTAGAAATAACTACCCTATTATTGGAAGTAGTCATTTATCACTTTCACAGCATGTTTAGTTTGGTCCTTTTACCAGTTGATGTATCCTCCCTGAAATAAGTAAGGAACAGAAGTTTTTCCTTGGAGAACACAAACCAAACCAAACCAAAAAAACCACCAATACTTTAACTGTGTTGAACTGTAAAGGATTTACTCTGAATGCGTAAATGCCTTTCTGGATCATTTCAAGAATAGAGACTTCATATACACTTGTATTTTTACAGACCTTGGGAGTTGTTCAGAAGTCTGTAAGACTGTTCCACAAATGCTTAGGTTGACCAAGGAGGTATTCCCTGGTGTGCAGAGAAAGTGTGGGATGCCCAGCTGACACCACAAAGTTAAATGGGATACAATACTGAACTTCGGTCATGACATCAAGGAAGGAGGTGAGACTGTGTGTAAACTGAAGACAAAAAAATGTAAACAAAGAAATTTGACAACTACTTCTAACGTTGTTACAATTAGACACAAGTAGATGAGAAAACATCACATACCTAAATACAGTATTCTTTTAAGAAACCATTTCTTTGTAAAGTAAACAAGGAATGACTCCAGAATTCATGCAAAATGAAGGACAGTCACACAGATGTCTTGAAAGTATGGGCCATGGAAAATGGCCTATGGCTGTAAGTACAGATGGCCACTTATCGATCCACCTGGACACAAACAAGACTTGGGGTACAACAAAAACAATGACAAAACAAGGCTGTATGTATGGCTTAATTTGATCTGAAGAACACAAGAAAGTGTTGAGAAAAATCTCTTGTCAGAGAAAACTTGAGTCTCGAGGGATAATTAGGAGCTTCAGGAACTTCTGCTCCAATTGCCTATTTTGTGAAATAGCAAAGAATTGCGTATCAGTCTATGAAAGCTGTGTATATCTAATATCATAGACTGGGTGGTCTTTAGTCTGAATGAAAATGGCTGGTTGGGCTGGGACCTTACTTCAGCATGTAGCATGCAGAATTGATCACTCTGATATCACATAGTACTGCGTATGTAAGCACTATTTTGGTTGTCACTAAATGAGAATTATATTTTTATTGCTTGTGTTTGATCTGATACCCTGCCCTTGAAGATTGGTATTCATTGTAGATGCAACAGTGAATCATCTGTGGCCAGTAATACAAAAGAGATTACTGTTTCTGGTTCATACCAATGGAAGTTGGGAGTCTTTATCTCCAGCCTTTGATTCATAGATAGAGACAAAAGATATTGTGAATTTAATAAGGCAGATAATGAAAACAGAACAGCACTACATCAGTGCTGACTTTCACTGGACGTTTTACTGCAATCTCTACCTCTTACATTTCTAACTTTTCAGATGAATTAAATCAGTTCTTCACTTTGAATACCAGTAAGATTTTAACAGTTAAAGGATGACATGATGTCCATATATTCTGAATAATGTTAAGATGCTCTTGGTCCAAGTATTATTTCTACAACTGTAGTTGCTTGAGGAACTTAACTTCCATCAGAAACAGGTACGAGTTTGTGTAACAGCATCCGAGATTAATGCTCCTTAATGCTGGAAGGCAGCTATGGCTGTCCCATCTCTGCTTCACATTGAGTCACTGCACCTTCTCCTGGTTTCAAAGTCAGAACCTTCCAGTCTAGAAGTGAGATGTATTTAATCTTCAAATAAGCTTCAGAACAGACTGTCTCTCTTCTGTCTTTATCAGCATGAGCTCAGTGACACCAGGCTCTTTGTCAACATTAACAGTGTCTCCTGAGTGAATCTCTAAGTAAAATGAAGGGAACTGAAAATAAAATATGCCTACCTGGGTAGGTGGCAAGAACATGAAGTTTAGGGAACAGCATGTTGCTTTGCTAATGTCATCTATTTTGAATTAGGCAAAATGGAATGGGGGGAAGTCATTTTTCTGTAGAATATTGTGTAGAATCACATCAAGGCTATAAGACCTGTGGTCTGGGTCCTGACACTGAAGAACTTTTCTTTACTGTACTTTTTCCACTGTTTGCCCCCATAATAAAAATGCCCTACAGGGAATTTGATCATATCTCCTGATACAATTATTTTACAGAAGATATATTCTAACATGCAGGAGTATTTTCCTCCTAATGACTTCGAATGTTCCATCTCTTCATTTCAACGCATTGATTTTTTCTTCTAATCCTGAGTGATGTCTTTGATATTTTTCTCTCTCTTAGAAAGGGAGGAATATCTGCAAATACTTGAAAGTCATTGTGTTCTGCCATTGTTAATCAGTCCTGAAATTTCCAATAGCTTTACTTTCTTTTGTTTTCTGAAGTTAATTGGCCTATCTATACTAATGAATTAAGAAACAGGTAAAAAGAGAAAATGCTTTTGAAGAGAAGGAAAAAAACCCCATATTTTACTCAACAGCAGTTTTAGAACTGCAGTCCCTTCATTTCCCAGCTCTTGCTGGGGTAACCACTCCCCATACCACACGTAAATGTGTGAGGATGACCTCAAGGTCCCATGCTGGAGAGTCCTCAGTCTCTGCATCCTGTTGCTTACTCCTGCCATAAAAACAAGTCAATTATTGCCCCACTCTTTGAAATGACTTTGATATTGTGAGATCCACAACACATTCTTTCTGAGAACCTGCAAAAGGCAGTGGGTACCCAAAGAGATGACAGATACAGCTACTTCCCTCTCACCACTATTAGCATGCATTGGTACTGGAGCAAGATTAGGTTTTATATAAATAATCCTCCCCTTTTATATTATGGAAAGATGGAGATTTGTCAAGAAAGTCCAAGAAAGAACTTAGGTGAGGATGAGATTTTGGAAATCATACTTTACAAAGCCAAACTATTTATCAGTTTTAAATCACAAATCTTGGCAATCAGCATAAGGAGGAAATAAAATAACAATTTATTTTTGCATAGTTATTTTATAAATTTGAGATTAGATACTGGAAGAACTGTAGGATTCTTTCATGAAAGATGTAGCAAAACCTTGAGATTTTTTTTAAACCTCATTTTTCTTTAACAGAATTTAGATAGTCATTCATTTTCCAAGCCCCCAAGAAAGATTTTTTTCCCAGCCTATATTCCAGAAAAAAGTCAGAGCTAATCAAGAGGGGACAAACTAGGCATATCTTTCCTGCCATCCTTCGTTTTCTTCAGCTTTGTATTCACATACATATACATACCTAGTTTTATATAAAATCTTGGAGATCTGCAATGCTGAGGTACAAATCATGTGGTAGAAGTGAAATATTCTCCCTTCTCATCTATAAAAGCCAACTTGCTAAGCTTCATATTTAGAAATGCATGGGGAGGAAGAAGACACCTGCTGTTGCCGTGACTTAAAATGTATATTTTTAACTAAAATCTTGTTTGGAATTCAGATATGGGTTGCCATTTGAAATGTCAGTGTGTAACAATTTGCCATGATCTATTTTTCTACAATATAAAGACTAGACTTTTAATACTTGTAGACATAATATTGCTTGTGTAAAGAGGAGACAGGTATGTAATAATACCTAGAATTCAATGTGCTTTATACTGCCCTTTGCCAAAATCCCATATACCTTCTTTTTTGAAGAATGAGCTAGAATTTGGTCTTCTTACAACCATATGAAACATCAGCAATAATTCAACAAGAAAAATCCAGTGTTAGCATATGTAAAATCCTTTACACAGAAAAAGCACATAGAAGAATTATTATAAAACTTCTTAGCAAATATGCATTGAATAGTTTCAGAATATTGCAAAAAGTATTTGAAGTATAACCTTTAAATTAAACGTACTAGATGATAAGGCTACTTTATCCAAGACTCTCACAGAGCTTTGTCCTGTTCTTTCTTTTAAACCTCAGATTAAAGCATTTAGCTGCTGGCTATATTTAAACCCTAAAAGCTTTCTATCTTATAACAGTGACAAAAAGTCCTGTCGCTGTCAAAGAAATGTTCTGATGGGCAGAACAATATTCTAATGGTAGACCTCAACAACCTCTCAAACTACACCTGAAAGTGCATATTGCACTTCATTTCAGATGCTTGTCTTAGTTCTCTTGCATGAAACCGCACAACTTCCCAGAGGCAGAGGAAAAACCTGTTTGGGGGAATGAAGTCGGTTTGTTTCTTTTTAATTCATTACCCTGTTACTTCTTAACCTTCTAAGAGCTAGCTAGACATTTCATGTCACCAAGATGAACTTTTTCAGTGCTGTGCCTTCACTCAAGTTTCTTTTCAAGAAAAAAAAAAAAACAACGTAAAAAGAAGCACTGCTTAGTGGATTAATAGCTTCAGAAGATACATGTGAAAAGTGGTGATGGAAAGTTAACTTTGACAGCAAAGTTTAACACTACTGTCCTGAAAGGTTCTGTGTCGTTCAACATAAAAGTTACAGTCGGTCATATGTAAATTGTTCGGTATATAGGTTCATATTTTGTTTTGTACTGTGTGTTGAGAACAATTGTCATACTCTTGAAAGCGGTGAATGGTGAGGAAAGGGCCAAGAGGGGAAACGATGTGGTGGATGCTGAAAAGCTACACCAAGGGAAAACAACAAGTTCATGAAAGTGGAAGACCACAATGAATTATTAAATATACACTTACATACAGATGTCTCTGGGTCAGACAGTCCCTGAGCAGCAAATTGGTGGAGACTGGGAGAGTGTTATGGGATGTATCACTGTGTGCCTGCTCTTTTTTTGCCCTGGTCCCTAGGCAGGATATTTTGGTCATTCTCCAAGATAGGATACAGGACTAACTGGATTCATCCAACAGATATCAATATAACAGTGAAGTAATTTAAAGAACAAAGCCTTACAGTACCAACAAAGTTCTCAGAACGAAAACAAAAAAACATAATCAATGTCACAAAACACTAGAGTTTTCTCCCTTAATCTGTCTTTGGAAGGAGCAATAAAAAATAGTTCTTGGTAGAACAGCTAATATAGTATGTACCACTTACAAGTTTCTATGGATATTTTTCTCACACAATACTGAAAATTTAAATAATTTTTTAGATAACTAAGATTTGAGTAATAATCCACAGAAAGGGTCTTCAAACACCCATGGAATATTCACTGCATAAGCCTGGAATGATAGTTGCAGTAACTAAATGAGCATGTATTTTATAGGTCACATGGGTTATAGAGGTCACATAGGTAATTTCTTACAGACTAACATTATTGATATAATTGCTATACTATCTCATTCCATATTTAATTTCAAAAATTTAGGTTTAAACATTAAAATCTCTTGTTCTGGTAACTTGTTTAATGGGTCATCAGTATTCTTGATAATCAGTCCTATTAAAGTGAGTTCCAAAAGTCTGCCTAGCCCATTACCCCATCTCTTGAGGGTCGCCAGCAGAGGATGCTTGGAGAAGCACCTAAGGACAGAGCACTCAAATTGTGCTGGATTCTCTGGCAGCTTCCAGTTTTCTACAGTTTATGGACTTTCTGAGACGGATTAAATATTAAATAAGTTTTTAATCTTTATGAATATCTTTGTGTTTAAAATAGTTATATTTAATAACTCTTGATTGTTTCTTCTTTCATCAATGTTTATGATCATTTTAGAACCAGTCTAATGCCACAGCATCCTATGGCAATGTGATCCACTCTATCTATCCATTATGTGAATAAGCATCTACTTTGTTGCATTTTACAATTACTCCCTCCTTTTTTTAGGAGGAACATCATTTGTTTTCTTCATCACAGTCCTGATTTTACAGTTTTCCATCATACTCTCCCTTCAGTGCTCTCTCTTTCAGTCTAAAGAGTCATTGCCTATAAAATTATTCTTCATGTAGAAACCATACCATAACTCTGTTGATTTCCCTTCTCTTTTATTTCTACTATTCCATTTTTAGATAAATGATCTTGACAGAAAAAGATAATCTTATGGATAATGTATTAGACTAGGGTCCTGGAAAAATGGATTATATTCCTGTTTGTGTCACAGATCTTATGTGTTATTCAGTCTTCTTGTCTGCTTAACTCTGAGTAACCATTCACTGCTGAGTATGTTCTTCATGTCACGAGATGGAAGTATCAGACACAGTTATGATTTAGCAGCAGTTCAGTTTTATTTGTGATTTGAGGCAGATCAAGAGATTGAGTTTTAGCAGTGCTTAATCATTAACTGATTTAAAGATTTGCAAAGTGATTTAACTAAATAAATGAACAGCGACTTGATTACAGATTCGAAGATTACAAGATTCACACTAACTTACTATAAGGTATCCCAAACCAATACGTATACACATGAGAGCAAAGCACAGATCTCAGATTAATGTATGTACATATAAACAAAGCATACGAGTGCGCACACACACACACACAAACACGCACACACCGCAGTTTATAACAGCTGGATTGAAGATTTCTTAATATCGCATGACTTACTGAGTTGGCAGGTACCCCTTTTAACTCCTACACGTGCATGGAAAGTGGAAGAACATCCACATCCATAAAGCTAATGCATACAAACATATAAATGGAGAGGTGAATGAAAGAGAGGCTAGCCTATAGTTAAAATTTCCCTTCCAAGCTAGAGTAAATACTCACAATGCATCGGCATTCTTCAA
>VYXH01007016.1:105049-154280 GCA_013397275.1 Burhinus bistriatus | reverse complement strand
AGAGGCCTGAGAGTGGCGGGGGGGTTTGCACCACCACACTTCAGAAACAGAGAACTTTTCTAATTCCAGCATGTAGAATATAACCACTACAGGATAATTTGATACGAAATTAATACTTAAATAACATTATGGCATAGAGTTAATTTGGGTCTATTCTAAATTAATTGAGACCCTCAAAACTTTGGATCAGGCCCCTAAAGAGTCTCAGAAGTAATTCTCAGTACCTCACTTCTCCAGTGTTCATCTTAAAAAGGCTTTAGTAAAAGGACTAGTTTACAATGGGTTTGTACTTATCCCAGAAAATTATAGGGTATAATGAATGTGTAAAAAACAGGCTGGCAAACAAACAGTCTCAATTTCCATGTTGAAAATGAATTGCTTCTATAAATGAAAAGAACCCATTTATTTTTCCTAATACAGAAGGACAATTTATTTTATACCCTAAAAATGGGTAACGGTAAGAAATTTGAAGAGAACATGGGATTTTCTTTTTGTAAGTGCTTGTTGATTTCTCCAGTGATATCCACTGATTTCTGATGCTCTACCATCCAAATGGCATCTATTGCATCACCTTTCATTGCAGACCTGTCATTTATAAACAATAGCAGGCTTTTATTTTTTTCTTTCCTAGATTTATTTCTACTGAGTAAAGAGAGAAGCTTCAGCAAGAGGTCATGTGGCATGATACCAGAAAGGCAAACAAGGAAGATGTCAAAGTAAATGTAAGAGCACTTGAACTCCAAACCTCATATTAAAACATTGCTTTCTAATCCATGGATAGTATCTCTGAATTTCTGGGCCTTGCCACAGAGCCTTAGGCATCTCAGCTGGAGTCCAGCGAGCCCTAAGACCTTACTCACACTCACAGATCCAAACTTAATTTATGTACAAAACAGAGACTAAAAAAAAATCCACTGTAGCAATCAAAATCCTTTTATGAATTTTGTGGGGGATTTGTAATATTTCCCAATGCACAATGTTTGGTGTAGTTAGTAAAGGCTCTCTCTTTCTTAAGCATTTATTCACATGTACACTCAAATATGCTGTGACATAATATCAGAACATGTCCTAAATATTTAACACCTACTTATTTAATTAGGAAAAAGTTTCCAGAATTAATTAAAAAAACAAAGGAAAATATTTTAAAAAAATCAATGAAATACCTAAGATTGGATTATGTTCAGTTGGTTTCTCTGTGGATGTATAACTTGAGAGTTTTGTTTTGTTTCACTCAATGCACAGAAAATGTTTTCAGGGTTCCCCATGCAAGCCAGCACATGGATTCAGAGGTCCTACTGTCAGGTCCAGCCTGTCCTTTACAGGAGACAAGAAAACAAAACGGGAATTCCTTTTGCACTAAGTGATTTCCTGGGTCACTGCCGAGAGACACACTGCCTTTCACAGCAGGTTTCAACAAAATACTCCAGGTATTTCTTTGTGGGAGGAGGTAAGGTGCAACCAGGCTTTTTCCCTAGTGTGATCAGCAAGTCAGCTCTATCCATGGCAGCAACACAACGTAATGCATCAAAAGCTGTCGGTATTTCGGGCATCATGTTATATAGGCAAGAAAGAAAAGGAAAAGTGCATAGTAGCATCTTCCAAGGATGACTGCCCTCCTCACATATTCACTCCAGCCTCACATCAGAGTGCCATAGTTTAACCATTCTATTTTCCTGGCTTGCATTTAATTTGATTTTCCACTTAGGGAATGACTGCACTTAATCGATCCATGTAAGCCCATCTCACTGGAAGAAGTGAAGCCTCCAAAATTCATCAGGGAAAAGCTAATAACCTTATTAGACCCAAGTATCTCCCAGACATGGCCCAGTAAAGTTTTATTTCATTTTTAAATGAAAGATACTGAAGCAAGGACTATTTGAGGGAATAAATAAATAAAATACTGTGGATGACTGGTTACAGAACTATAGAAAATAAAAAAAAGCTTGGGTATAGTCTTATATAAGGTAATAGCTTGTGATGCAGCATGCATTACAAATGAACTGCACTAAGAGAAGAATACTGGTATCCATTCATTTTGTGTAACAAAACAAAACAGACCCTATAAATGAATAACTACTGGCAAAATTCCAGTATTTTCCATGACTTACTCTAAGATGACCCAGACAGTGAAGTTTTCAAGATAAGTTCATTTGCAGATGTTACAGACACTATTTACTATTCCCAGGTATATTACTGACCACAATATAAATATCAGTAACAGTCATACTTATATCCAATTTTTTTTCAGGCGTTTGTTTTTGAAAACAAATGTGCTCAAGTATATAGAAAAGGTACTTTTTAGAAGGAATCTCCCTGACTTAGTGTGCACAGTCTATGTATGCAGAAAGAATGTTTAAGCAATTCCATCACATTCCTGAATTCTGCTTAAAAAAATCCTATTCAAATTAAATTTGGCTTTTGTCCACTCTGTTGTTCCATGTGTCCAGATATCAGGAGTCTTGGAGATCGCTTCCTTTTACAAAAGAAAATGTAAAGGTTGTGTATATCTTTCTTTCACTGACTGCACAAAGACAGAGATTTTCAGCTAGCTGAAGTTTTGTCCTGCAAGATTCTGCACAAAAAGCTAAGTATCAAATCTTCAACAACATCCTTCAATACGAAACTTAGTCAAAATTACTTTGTTTCATCATGGTTGTATTTTATGATCTTAACTGATCACTACAAACAGGTCTGTTCTGGTTCCACGCCAAATTCACCAACAACATGAAAAGTCCTTCAAGAAAGCAGACAAAGATAATTTGATAAAAACCTAAACTGGAAAAACCTCTCACCCTTGCTAAGGTATACTCTTTTTGCACAGGATTTCTTACTTCAGTGTTTGCCAGACTCTAATAAGCAGTCAAATTCATCTGCCTCTCGTCAAATCCTTGAGTCTTCACAGCCTACAAAATATAACTTGCTTTGCAATAAACAGAAGACTCTGGGGTTAGCTGCATTTAGAATCTACTTCATAGGGGATCTTCAAGTAAACTGAGATACTATCTCAATTCCTTTATGGATCTTTTCAAAGGTTTGTAGCCTTTTTTCCATGAAACCATACAGCTGGCTCATAAAACAAAATTCTAATTCTGGAGTACATCTGGATGCTGTATCTCATGTACCGTGCTGTGAATTCCCTTCCTTACCTGCAGCTGGAGCTCAGCACATCTGTCAGTGACCAACATCTGCTTGTTCATGAGTGGGACTTCCAAAGCCACCTCCCAGATCACCTGCTGTACTTACTTGCTACTGATTATCCATCATTATTCATTACCCATATTTATAGCCATATTATTAATGGAATCAACAATAATATTAATGACAGTAAGTCTACAGATGCAACATCTCTATAGACTATTTTTTGCATGTCTTTCATTTGCTCTATAAGTGCAGCTTACCTTTCATTTTTGTCTCTATTTAGATGAAAAACACCTTGAAAATTTGTCAGTCTTGTTTTTATCTTAATTGCTTTCCTCTGAATGTTATTGCACTTAAGTCTCTTCCGATGTCTTCTTAACTTAAACAAATTTTTCATTTCCCTTTTAATTTCAAAACTTATATTTATACTTAGACATTAGAATGATGGCCATGTGGGTAACCAGAGAAGTACAACAGAATTTCTAGGAGTATCCACTGAGTGTTGATGTCCAGCATCAAAAAAGGTTGGGATCTTTGTAGCAAGTGATGACTTATTAAACTATTTGTTTTCATTTATATGCCAGCAGGAACACTTACTGAACTAGTGTGAACAGTCTAGTTCCTGGATATGATCTTAATGGGGATCAATGTTCATGATCACGAATAACAGAATCAAAACGTATTCATGTACAAACTACTAAACCTTTTACCAGGCTGATGAATAAATATAACTTTCCTGAAAGATTCAGTTACTTGTCAGATCATTTATGCTGAAATTTCTATGATAAAATAGAGATGTGACATATGTCTTAGACCAAATTGAATTCTGCTATTGACTTCTTTTCTAAGCTTGCATGATTTTGTGTCACAGTTCAATAGTTTAAAAAAATATATTCTGTTCATGGGATACATAATATTCATGTATTTGTGAGCTCATCATATACTAGAACCGTGCTGCATACAATTATTTAAACATGGAGAGAGTTGACAAAACGGTATGGTGGGGGATCTATCCAAAATCCACTGAGGTTACAATCAAAATTTGATGGAACTTTGGATTAGACTCTATGAGACCGGATCCCAGTACTTACCAGATGAAAGTCAGTCTTCCTGCTTTCTCCTTCTTTGTGTAAAGGAAAGACATTAAAATAAATGTATATACATTCTCACATTTGCAATACTAATAGACTAGGATATTGCCATGAATGTGTCTTGTCTCTGCTTTTTCTAGCTAAATTATTTACCTATTCAGACTGTTGTATATTTTTGTTTATACACGTAAATATTGGGTTGATGTCTCTTATTTTAGCTTCCCAATTTGCGGCTCTTCACTTGTACACTGCAAGGACTTTGTGCCTTTAATTGATTCAGCCTCTGATTCAATATTTGCTTGTATTAGCTCTGTGGAAACAAGGTATTGTAATGCACCACTTTTATCTGTAGAATTTATTTTTTTCTATAATAGTGTTGGTCCTTTTGAGGTTCTTCAAAGGAGTTTCATCATTTTTATTTTTTTTTACAGTGCACAGGACTGAAATATCCATGGAAGATCTAATAATGAGATAAGTTTGCTATTATACTTACTTTTCACCTTGAAAGATACATTGCCCCAAAGTATATTTCTACCTAGGAACCCAGTGTAAATAAATACACAATGTGGTATTCCCCATTAAAATGGTGCTGACAGTTATGTATTCTGTATGCACATACATCTACATAGAAACCACTTACATCCATCTTTAGGTTCTCTGGATTACCAGATTTACTCACCCCTAATCCAGCCTAAATGTATTGTATTCAGAGTAGTATAAACCTGCTACCATAGGCACAGAAACATGGATTATGTCCACATTAATAAGTAATTTGGCACAGATCAAAGCACCTGGTGCTGAGACTTTTCAAATCTTCATTGTATGAGGCTTGCAGAATTGACCCTAGAGGAGTTTAGCCATGGACCCACTTCACATTTCCACCAGCTGGGCCAAACGTCTTCCTTACACTTGTACTCCAAGGCTTGCTGAGGCTATCCCACAAACCCTTCCTTCCTCATCTATAAGCACCTCTACACGGATCTTCAGGAAGCACCATGCTCTGCTTTTATTTAGCTCAAGTGAATGACCTTAATACACCACTGTTCCCCTCATACCACCATCACTTGTGTAAGGCCTGAGCCAAAGCACATGTTTTCCTCAGAAGCTAACTCAGTAGCTGCAAAATTCCAAAGGACACAGTGGTACTTGCTGCCTGGTCCTCTTCGCAACATCATCTTTGGACATTGGCCACCAAGGACTGCAGGGGGGGAGTCGTAGACATGAGGCTGCTGCAGCCACGGCAGAGGGACACCTTGAATGGACTGATGTCTATAATGTGGGACTTTCTTTTCCTTTAAGACAAAAAAGGACGAAATGCTCTGAGAGTCCTTGCCACTGCACGACTGCTTTGACCAAGGTTGAGCAGAGGTTTGGGCTTGGGGCAGAACTACGTCACCTTTGGTACATGGGAATGACAGCTCATCAATATAAACCTTTTAGGACAAAGAGGTACATGAAAACCCTTTGTCTTTAACTGTGCTGTGCCTTCATCAGTCTTTCATAAAGTGTCAGGAGGTGGCTGCTGGAGGGAGCCACAGCCTGCTTCTGGCCAGCCCTGAGGCAGGAGTCCCACAGGAATGATGGGGGTCTCCAGGAGCTGGGAGTTCAGGCATGTAGCTGGCTTGCTGCTGCACTGATGCCAGAAGAGCACTTCAAAGTCTCCCTAGTAGCTACATATCTTCCAAGCCAGCCCCAGACTGTTCAAGAATTTTGCACTATTTTTCTTGAACGTAAAGCAGCACTGCTTGTATGTCTTCTCACGCCCAGCAGCATCACGTAGCCTGCACCCTCCAGGTGTGCCCCTGGTTTACCTTGTTGCTTGAGCAATGCACGGCCCTCCAGCAGCACAGAATTTGGAAAGATTAGGAAAATTCCTCAGATGCACTAGTTGTTCTTCTCTGAATCTTCTGAGAGGTGAAGAAGGGCTGCAATCAACACAACTGATAAGAGTTTATTAGTAAGACTACTTTCCCTATAATCCACTTCCTTATATAGCAAAATTTGTTATTAGACTAGATATTAGTATAATAAAACAGTACATTATACATCTTCATTTCACAAAGTCTGTATGGCATATGCTTTATTTTTCCTGTTCACCAGCTTTTCATGGACAAAAAAAAGGTTTTAAATTTGGTTTTAGTGTTACACAAACAGGTATAGCAAGGTGTAAGCTGTACTTCAGCAACTTCAGCTATGTGACAAAATGTCATCAAAACGTGACTGATGAATAGCTAATAGGTGCATTGAATGCAAATTCTAATTTCTGTCCAGAAGCTTGGTTTATAAACAATCCCAAAAGAAAAATTTGCTGTTTGAAATATATAAGCGTCAAATCTAATGAATGGTCTCTTATAATACTTCCTGGAAACTAGATTAAGGTATAGTAGAAAACCTTGCAGGAATCAGAGAAAGTATAATAATTAATAGTGGAACTATTACCAAGTCCAATCAAACGCCCTTCTGAAAATACTCCCTTTGCGTCATTAACCTTGTCAGTCATTCCTTTAAATAAATCTCTGTTTAAAAATAATAAAAAGAAGGAAACGTGCAAGTGTATACTCCTGGAATGACTTCATAAATTGATTAATTTTTGAAACATTTGACTGATTAATGAGAACAAGACAGCTGAAATATGTGAACTGAAGATATAAATACACTCTACTTATTTGTACTGCCATTTTTCAAGCTGTCTTTTCTGAGGATTACTTAAAATTAAACACCCTATACCTTGCATGGAATCTGGCAACTCAAGGATGGTGGTTTTTTTTAAAAATCATAATGACAAGGTCTTTTATTAATGCTTTTCTGGAAATAAAGGAATTGGTGAATCTATAGCTCTGATTTATGCCATGTCACATGTATAGTACTATATATGTGAAATTATACAATTATTTCAGCACAACCTCACTAACACTGGTGTAGATCTTGAACCTACAATGACCCACCAAAGGTGAATCCTTCCATTTGCACTCTAAGGCAGTTGAACTCTGTTCAAGGACTCCAGCATGCCGCCAAAAGAACATGAAGTTCCTTCATCCCCAGCTCATTATAGGGCAAGGGTATTAGTTACACTACACATTTCTACACTACCATCAGTGTGCGAGAGAATAACAGATTCCAAGAACCACATCAAAAGATATAACAAGAAGCTAACATGTGCAGTTAAAAAGGTAGAGGTGACTCAGTTTCCAGGGGTTTACTTTAAATACTTAAAGACAGTTTTGACTCTGTAATATATTTAATATTTAAAAATGAAGTAAAACCCCCTGACTTGAGATCCTTTTTTCTGTCGGTAACAAATATCACTCTGTCTTTTGCTCTTATGCAAAAGTAAACCTGCAATTATTTCAAGCATAGCTTTATCTTTAAAGTTTCACTTGAAAAGCAGCAGTGGTATGAATAGGAACCACTGAGAACTGGAGGTGCTTCTTTGCCATGAAACCTGGTACAGAGTTTGTAGTAAAACTCTATAGAGTTTTACTGCTCCTTGGCTTACTACTTTTTTGTTGTTGTTATTCTGAAGGTGCTATATCAGGACTAAATCTACAATTCCTATTCTATAAAACCTACAAATAAATTTATTCTCATTGGTGACACAGATGGTGAAAATAAGTCTATATTGAAATTGATGGGAGCTTTATGTTCATGAAAGCTACAAGATATAGGTGCTTACAATTATCATCTTTAAGCCTAATTTCATTTTCTGTGTCTTTGTAAGGAATTCAAAGTCCTTTGGAAAGTATTTGGTATTTAAATTCCAAGGGCTGCCCAAATCCAGCAGCTGAAGCTGAAACTTGAGATAAAAAAAGAAATGAAAGATTTTCTGAGAGAGAAAAGTAGTTTGTGCTTCAGCCTTAAATGATCCTGATATCTGATACAATAGAAAAGCTGAAGAAGAGATTAGCCATTTGAAAAATGACCATTTCAGAACTGTTCATTGATTTCTTAAAGGCCTATTCACTAAAAATACATTTAAAGCATAAATGGCAAAGACCCTACTGATAGGGCATTACTTGGATTCAAACTGCTTGTAGTCTGCTGCCTCAAAACAGTAAAAAAAATTACTAAGCTAGTGGTGAGCTAGCATTTGCTATGATTGTGGGTGCCAGCTTGTGATGGCACATGGAGGCAAAAAGGTGCTACTGACAGGGTTCAGTATAGCTGCACGTATATAAATCTAAAACTGTGTTACACTTTACAATACTTTTATAATTGCTGAGGATGCCTGGTGGGTAGTAGCTCAGATTTTTATTCTACAGAAAGATAAATGGTCTATGCAGCAGAAGTAAGGATGCATCCAAAGGTCCAGCAGTCAGGGCCACGTGCTCACAGCCGCAGTGCCAATGCTGGATTCAGTGGCGTGGGAAAGCAAATATGGTACAGGGAGAGGAGACGACAATTTATTTACAGCAAATGACTGACTTCTGGTATATTTGTATTGCTACATTATTATATCAGGATCAGATTATTATTTTGTGGTCAGCTGTTATTCAGAATACTTGATATGTTGAACACAGATGAGGTCCTAGAAGACAAGAAATAGAAAGTGTAGTGACACTATTTTAGAAAGGACAAAAAACCCCTGTCACTCACACACAAAACATGGGCCAGGGAATTAAGAACAGACAGCTTAGGAAAGTTCTGGGATAAATAACCGAACAAAGTACACAACACCTGGAAGATTACAAGAAAACAAGTAACAGCTCTCAAGAGCGAATAATGTCAAATCTTTCTAAAGTCTTATTAAAACAATTCATAAAGTCTAGGGATAAAGGCAAAAAAAACCCACAAAACCAAACAGCAGGGATGGAATTCAGTTGCTTAAATATAATATTCATTACCATGAAGGCATCCGAGACAACCATACAAGGCTAGCAGATATGACTTACAACCCAAGGGAGATCTGCTGTCTTCTAGCTGACAGCTAGAGGCCGGGCAGGATATTTTATGTTGCCTAAAATGTTACTGGACGTCTATGCATAGGGAACTGAATTAATCCCAAATGTTGTATGCCTTGACTTTCAATATAGATTTCTAGGAAATAGGTTCTATATGAAAACCTGAGAGTGGAGGCAAAAATGACCTTATGGCTATACTTGGAGAACAGTTATCTACAGTCATTGCCTAACCAGAAGCATGGAATTAAAAAGGGTCCCAAAGGGCTTTGTCCTTAACCTGATTCTGTGTAAGATTATCCAAATCACTAACAGATAAACCAAACTGAATTTCTCAAAGCTTTGTGTCATTTGCAAACATGCCAGGTGATACTTGGCCTTTATTCAGCACACCTGGCGTACTGTGTCCAGTGCTGGGTTCACCAGTACAAGAGAGAGATGAAGCTACTGGAGAGAGTCCAGGGAAGGGCGACAAAGAAGGTTAAGGGACTGGAGCATCCCTCCATTGAGGAAAGGCTGAGAGAGCTGGCGCTGTTCAGCCTGGAGAAGGCTCAGGGGGAACTTCATTTGTGGCACTACTGGTATTGACCAAGTTCCATCTTGCAAGGACTTCTTTGTTGTAAGTGATGAATGTAGTGCATTATCCCCCAAATTACTAGGCAGCCTGTGAGGACAATTAATTTTTCTGAGAAATTATGAGGTAGTTAATTAATCTGAGTTAAAGTTAATTAAAATTTCACTGCTTTAAGAAAAGTGTTCATCCATTTAGCATATGTCAGTCTTTTTCCACTAATGATCTCAAAAAGAAAATATTATACATTCTTGAAGTTTATTTTTAAAAGCTGTTGAATTCCTGTATATAATCCCCAGTTCAAGAAAATTGGAAGTTAAGTTTATTGTCTGTTATTATCAGCTAATATTTACTTAACCACAATAAGACTAAATACTGGTAGGTCATTGTGACATCAGAGCTAATTAGTCAACCAAATTTGCACGCAAAACTTCCTGTGTTTGTAGTATATCATGAGTCTGAGGGAGACTGGGTAAAGGCATTAGAAATGTAATACGGGGAGTACTCAGCTCCATCGTCATGGAATTTAAAAATCACGTGGCCACATACTACTTGGGCAACAGCTCCTGAAAGATTCCCCTTCACACCATTCCCTCTGTTGGGGGAAGCAGCACTATCAAGAAAAACGTAACCACACATGCCCATCGACCTTGCAGAAACTGTGACTCAAGAGACTGAGCTCCCCCTTTTGCCCTTATAGAATACGTTGATGTCACTAATATTTCAAATTAAGGATCTTCTGCATCATTGGCATGTTTTGGCTGTTTAGCAGTGCTGAGGAGAGGCAAAACAACCATAAAATCCAGCTTCACTGGCTGGCATGCTCTACTTCCTTTAGTGTGGTGGTGAACCTGCTCTTAAATTTGAAATAAAATATGATTTAAGATATAGGTAAAATCAGAACTGATACAGTAACATTACATTCTTCTTGTGCATTATCAGTATATAAGTTTTGAAATAATTTAAATAGAGTAGAAACACTAGACAAACATAGTCCTTAGACTATTTATGATCTGAATTGGTTCTTCAAGAACAAAAATATCAAAAGCATGTGGTAATCCTCCTGAAATGCTTTATTATAAAACAAAATTACCTCTAAACTTCACTCAAAGCAATGAAACCCTCATGTGTAGTCCTACCATGAGAAAAATATTTTGAGGAAATGGGAAGGTGGTAAATCAAATTAATTTTAAAAGACTTTTTTAAAAAAAAACCAGTATTTGAATACCTGAGAGATGCTGATCATCTGCATCCTAATATATGCTAAAACTTCAGGAATATAAATCTACTATTTGTAAATAATTATGTGTACAGTACACAGACTTATAAATACTATTTCTGAGCAATCTATGAATAAACATATTCTGGCATTTCCCACAAAGCCTTCAACATCCTTTCTTACTTTATCTTAAGTCACCTTTATCCTTTCTTATTTCATCTGTTTACTTAAAGTATTTGAATACTCTGAAGGAAAAACTGTGATTTAAATTGCACAGTAAGAAGTGGAAAGAGGTTTTTTTATTTTGCTTTGGGTTTACATCTTCAGCTTTTGTTTCTCGTTTACAGGACAGGAAACAGGAGAGAAACTTGTCTGAAATATATGTGCATTTGTATGTATAGGTTTTGCTTGTTGTTTTTGTTTTTGTTTGGTTTTGTTTTTGGTTTGTTTTTTTTTTTTTTCCCAGAGTAGACTGGATTTATCTGAAATATACAAGCCAAAAGTCTACAGTTTCAAAGATACCTGGGTAACTTAGAGGAGAAAGTTAGAGTGATGGCCACCAAAATTTAGGTCTGTAATTTGCTCAGGTACTTTTTAACATGTTATAGTATTGTGCTGTGTTAGGTCTAGGCATCAAAACTTAAAACTGATTCACAGTCTTTGCTATAAAAAAAAAAGAGTGTTAATATACTAAATGAACATAATTTTAAATTATTTCAGAAGCACAATCATAGATAATGATAATCCTTCCCGAGAATGCAAAAACCACCATGACATTTGACATTTTGGTTAAAATAGTGTTTTGTTGAAGAAATGGATAACTGTAGCCAGTTAGGGTCCATGTCTGCAGACAAACATAACAGAAATTGCTTCAAGTGTGCTCCTAATTTCTCCAGTTCCTGGCACTGACAGGAACTTCCCCCTTCATCTCCAGGCCGCCTTGCAGATGCTTGCCTGCCCTGGTGGTGGGACCAGAGTGTCCCACCAATCCCAGACCAGCCATTTTGAACAAGGGTTCAGGGGGCTGAGGAGAAGTACTAAATAGAGACTTCACTGTGATATAACTTAAAGGCTTCTAAAGCAATATGACATTTTTAGGTAAAACGCTATACAGAAAACAATTACTATTACTGATAGTGACCTCACTCGCACGATCAAGGACCTGCAGTTGAGTGCTTGTAATCCCAACTGAGTTTCAAGGGTATAGGAATAAGTATAAACTAGTTAGGAAGGTTCAGCGCGAACATCACTTCAAGGTCTAAAGCGTTTATGACTTGAAACAAGCTTAACTAATTGCTAATCTATGTGCTGAATCCTGAGAGAGAATGTTTTTAGCAGGATATGGATAACAGTAAACCTAATATGCAGTCTTAGGGGGAAAAAAGAGAAGTTAAAATATGTAGTCTATAATAATAATAATCCAGATCTGAGAAGTACAGCAATTTACAGAAAAAGATCTTTCCCTTCAACAGTGGTATTTTCCTGCACGCGTGATCACAGAAAGAATCTTTACCCTTCCCTGTTAATAAAGCAAAAAAATTTAAAAATAATTGTTTGTGATCCATATTTAGGCTATGTAAACTTAACCTCTACAGCAATATGAGTTATCTTCCACTTGCTGTATTTAGTACTATGTTTAGAAATACATAAGAATGACTTAATGAAACTCAAGCTTATTGAATGAGATGTTTGGAAGCAGCTCACAGAATGCATATGAAGTTACAATAGTATAACTTAGTCTGCTTTATATAGCAAAATTTGGTCCTTTTGGTCTTTTGATAGATGCATGTGGATATAGTTAAAAGCAAGAATCAGAAGATAGGAATTAGAAATTATACAGGCAAGGTAAATTTGCATATCAACTTGAGAATACAGATGGAAATGAAGGTGTATTTAATCAGACACTTTATATTAGCATTATTGATTATCTAAAGGGTTCTGGCTGTCACAGGCAAATGTCAGATGCTCTAATTAGATTACTGTACAACTTGTATATGAATTAATTGCACAGGGGATTGCAAATAAAACAAATGCAGTCTTTGTTTTTCACACTTCTTTTTTTTCCTCAACAGATCTTTTACGTCTGCTGGACAAAGACACCATGAAATACAGTTTCTGAATGCAGATTTGTTTTGGGATGTTCAATAATTTTATATATGCAGACAGTGTGATTCTTATCTCTGGTTTACCAATGGGTCTATAAAGCCTCACAGAAAGATTAATTACAACTCACGTCAATTTTGGCCTCTAGATGTCATGTAAAGAACGTAACACCAAAGAGGAAGCAGAAGAATTTTGATTATGTCCATCAGAGAAAAAAAAAAAAGACAGAATAGCAGGTAGGTAGTGGAATTTTAAAAAGGGTTGGGTTTACAGTTTGCAACTTTTTAAATAACTGACGTTCTTAAAATTAAGTGGGAAGTAGGAAGAAATAAGTTCAAAGGAAGAAATGTTACTGATTGAAGAACTACTTCTAGAAATCAAGATTTGAGAAAATAATAAACAAGGTTCAAGAACTCACAGATGTCATATAACTGATACTCAAGGTTAAAACTGGTATAGAAAATATAATAGCTGTCAAGGATGCAATAGAAATATAGTTATATACCTAATTTTTTCCATCAAACTCTGCCTGCAGTTCTAAGCATTTCTGAAAATGTTTTTCATGACACTCATAAAAATAATTTTCCAAATATTTTATTTGCAGTTTTAAAATGCACAGTGCAAACACCATAAAAGAAAGCACTTCGCTCCACGACAGCATTTATCCAAGGATCTTAAAATGCATTAGTCATGCAAGTACCATATAAAAGAAATAAATAGAATTATATTCATTTTAGCAGGTCAGTGAGTAGAAATAAAAAGTTATTGAAATGCAGGTCCAAATTCTAATTCCAAATTGATAGCAAGGCCGGAAGAAAACCTCAAAATCTTTTTCCCACCAAATTAAACATTCATTATCAAATATAAATAAAAAATGTGACAGGAAATCAATTTAGATTCTATAAGGGATCTTGCTTGCAGGGTTTCCAAGACATCACGTTTTTCGATGTAGTAAAACACTTTGGAAAACTGCAGGTCCCTGCAGACTTAGATGCCACCAGTGGACATCTTCTCATCTTTAGCAGGCATTGTGCATCCTAACAACAAAAAATACCCATGTTAAGCAGAGACCCGAACAAAGTGTGCATCCTAAAGGTTGAGTCCCTTGCAGTACATATAAGGTGATCCAGTAGAGTAAAGCTGACCCTATACTTGGGTGTGAACATCCCTGGGTGAACATCCCTGGAGGTGTTCAAGGCCGCGTTGGATGGGGCTTTGAGTAAACTGGTCTAGTGGAAGGTGTTCCTTGCCCATGGTGGGGGGGTTGGAATTAGATGATCTTTAGCGTTCCTTCTAACCCAAACCATTCTATGATTCTATGATCCTTAAGGCCACAAACTTGATATTTATGAGCTACACAATCCTAGGGTTCTCAGTTGCTTCTCCACTCTTCGGCTCTATCAGCTGTAGATCTCTTAACTATCCAGCAGCTTGTGCCTTTTTCTGTCTTACATGCTTCTCCTAAGGTTATCACCAGGACTATTAGCCTGCCAACACCAAAATTTTATCTCACAGCTGCTGTTCCCACTGCCTAACAATCATTTCCAAGCACAGAATAAGCCAGGATCCATCTTGTGCCAGTTGTTCACCTCTTGGTAACGTTTATTTCAATATGACACCACACGTTACTGTACAACACTACTTGGAGCATGATAGTAGTTTCATACTGCTCTAAGTGTCCATTTCTAATTTTGTCTCTCCTCCCACCAAAACATTCTTTTTTCCTTTTGAGAGAACAAATGCATTAATCAAAAATAGCTGCAACAGACTGACCATGTTGATCACACTAAATAAATCTAATCCTCTAAGTATGCCTTTTCCAGGACTTAAAGAATAATGAGATTAGACTCTTACAACCAATACATTCTGCTTGAAATTTCTAAGTGCCTCAAAGGCATAAATACACTCAGCCTTGATACACAACATCGAGTATTTTTAATCAATCTTTGGTACGTTTACACACTTGTAGCTTTATTTCATTTCCATTAAGAGTAAAGAGTGGAAGAGAAGCTTTTCAATATAAGGTAATTCTCACCTAACATTGTAACTCACAAAATTGGACCCTGTTCCTCATTTTGCCTTTTTGCTATGTTCTCTGATTCTGAGGAACATTAAATGTTAAGTAAACAACACCTTTAAGAAAACTACCTCCTGCTGCAGCTTCTTGCAGCAGTGCCCCAGCTGGGTCAGCCACTTTCCACCAGTCAGTGCAAACTCCCAGCAGGAGTCAAAAGCAGAGTTTCAAGGGTTTTTTTTGTTGTTTTTGTTTTGTTTTGTTTTGTTTTGTTTTTACCACACAAACAAAAAATTGTGAATGATTTTGTTCTCATGCAGACCATTTCTGCACCATAAAAGACATCTCATTTCTCACCTTCTTTGCAAGTAGCAGTGTACAGCAAAAGGTTGCCCCAGTCCATTAAACAAACATGATACGAACTAGCTTATAACAAAACGTAAATGAAACTTTCTATGACAAAACAGTAACACTTCTGCAAATGTGTAACATGGCATTAAAATGGTAACAGCTCGGGGTCTTTTGTGGTCAAAACCTTCTGCTCAGCTTGGCAGGTTCTATTCTGGGGAGCCAGATTTCTGCTAAACTGGCCTTTGGCACATCAAGTCTTTGTAGGCTGAGTTCAGAAGCTTTGGAATAATAGCTTATGAGTGCAAAGGATTCTCTATAAGCATAAAAAGTATGTGAGGAAAAAAAGAAAAGATTAAGCAGGGAATTATTTTAAAAGTGTGTTTTTTCTCTCGTAAAAGATTCTAACCTTGAGAAGGAAACAGTTTCTAGAAAATTAAACAGTGAAATACAATTGAATTTTTAAAACATCAGTTAATATTTTGTGTCTTGAAATTAATTAAATTAAAATATATTTCAGGCATACAAAGTGCCTTTTACTCAATTTAATCACTGGTTAATTTGATCTTTCATTTAATTTGATCAAAACCCCAGGAATCAAATCAGCTGTATTAAAAATAGCAAAACTTTCACTCCTTATTTTGATTAATTTTGATCGCCTTAGGCAAGTAATATCGTATAATTCAATCACTGGTTATAGAACATTGCCATTTTAATTAATTATGAAAATGAAAAAATTGAGTGAGAACAGAGATAAAGGCCCAAGAAAGAAAATGTATTTATAACAAAAGGACAATTACAACTCAATGTTCTGTTATTAAGACATTGTTACTAAAATGTTAGTTCTACCATCTGTCATTGTAACGCATTTGCTCACTGTTCAAGTCCAATACGCAACTTCACCTACAAATATACTGTAAGCATAGGAAGATCAAAATTCAATAAAAAGAAGTGCCACCTCTTGAGATTTTCTTGCAAGAAGAAGACACTTGTACAATGATATGCAGCTTTTAGCCTTCTAGGGAATTTCAGTCTTGCCTTGAGGCAAATCTCCTCAGACAGGCTGTTGTCTTTGCTTTCCCACCTCTTCAGGAAAAATTTGCTGTCAGAACTGGCTCAGGAAGCAAATGAAATTATTTAAACAAAGCTGAGGACAGAAGAGGGGGAAGAAAGTATCCAGCATGTCCTTTCATTACTTTCCATCCCTCTTGTTCTGTTCTCCTTTCCTTCTCTCTACCTAGAGTGCCTGGTTGGAGAAATAAAAGAGGCAAATCTGGTGAATCGGGAGAGAAAGGCAGATTCCCTGAAGAAGTGTTGAGGCTGGTAGCACTCAGAATAATGTAAAAGACTGGTGGCATAATTAATTGCAGGTCAAACAGACTAATATTATGTAGATAAATGATCCTCTAACTTCTCTTCATAAATACGGCATGAATGCCAAAATAAGTGATGCCCATAAATAATTCCAGATCCAGGGAACCAAGAGAATAATAATAATGACAACAACAACCACCACCAGAATGTAGAAAATAAAAAACCCAACCATTAAAAAATAAGTTTTGGGATCTTGTTTCCTGTTTGTTTTCTTGTTTTTCTTTTTTCTTTGTGTGTTTATTTTTTAGGATTAGTAACATTAACTCACCAACCCATGAATATGAATATATTTCTTCAAAATTAGTGGAAATCTGAGATAGAATTTATCACCTCCCAGTTAGGCATCAGCCAAATTTTTAGAGTTTACATTTTACAAATTGAGGTCTGTTGAGATCAGGCCTTGAGGGGAAGTAAGCACGACTCCCAGCTGCTCCCAGATTTCACTGATACACGTGATACTAAGAATAATGTAATGATCCTGAGCACGTTAAGGCAGTGATCAGTACCAGCATGCAAAGTGTTTTTAAATGACTCATCAAAACATTGAAATATATTTTCCTCCCATCATACACCATTTTTTGACTCATAACCAGGACCCCATTTACTTGAATAAACTGAGTTACATCTTCCATGCTGCACAGGTGTAATGATAGTAAAAAATTTTTAGGGTGGTTTTACGTATAACAAAACCCAGACCAACAGAAAATAAAGACCTACCCATTATTCATCTTCCTTGAGAAAAAGAAATATTTTGGAAACATCTTTTCAGGCTCAGTAAAGCAATGTAAACCTGTGAGATTTCATAACTAATTCTCTGTTCTCTATTATTTTTTTTTTCATTCCGAATTTTTATTCCATTGCTCAATTCAGATTGCAATGCAACAAAATTTTGAATTACTGGACTGTCCCTCAGAATTTCGGAACCATATAAAGCCCTGGGCACCAGCAGTGATCAAACAGATGTAGTCTTGTAGCAGATTCTGTGCTGCCACATAATGTACATTTTGGCACCGCCTGAAAAAAAGTATTTTATATTATATACAGCTATTTAACTTTTACTTAATTTTATTCGTTACTATAGTCATGACACAGTATATTTTCTTGTTTAGCCATCCCAGCCTGCCCCTATCCATCCTCAGAAAGCTCCTACTTGTTGAGATTGTTCTCTTTCCACATTCCCATCCCAACACTTTGTATTTAAGATTATTTTTTTCCAGCACAAAAACCATCACTCTGAGGACTGACTGTGCTAGGCTTTCTGTTGTTCATCTTTCTCATAACCTAAACAGCTTGTAAATGTTACTCCGTTGTTGAACTAAATTTCTGAAAGGTTCCTACAAAGAAAACAATCCTTCTTAGTGACCTTACAAATGAATTCTGTGTATTCAGGCATTTTAAGTGAAAAGCTTTGATAGCAGGGGAAATTCTCTCAAGAAGTCAGTCCATACATCCATTTCCATCTATTTTGAATTGTTCAGCTTTACCTGTATTTGTGCTGTACTTCCCTCAGGCTCAGAGCTACTCTCCAGCAAAGAGTCCACTGCATTTAAGCTGGTAAAATTAGTAATGTTCAGATATGCAGGAGATTATTTCTACAGACAGCCTATACTGAAAGGCAATTTCAGGCCCTAAATTTCATTTAAAAAAATAAATAAAAGAATTGTTTACAGTAATCCTCAAACATTACCAAGCTTTTGCTGTACTTTCTTTTTGTGTTCTTTTGTGTTCTTTTTTGTTTGTTTTTTTTTTTGTTTTAATGTGCAATCTGTAAAGATAACTAAGCTGACAATGATTTAGTCTTTTTTTTTTTTCAGTAAATAAGCTTTCAAAAGTAGGAGAACATACACTGTGATTAAGAACACATTTGTGAGTATAAAAGACAGTCAAAGACACAGAAGAAACACTGGGACACAGCTTTGCAAGGTTTTGAAAAACAAAGGGAAATAATGCATTTATGTCAAGATTTTTTTCCTGATTTCAACATATTTTCTCCCACCAGCAGATACTGTTATAGAGAAAATGGAATAAACTTACCTCTTTTCCTCTTTCCTAGAATGTGTCTTGTTCCCTGTCTTAAGGACCTGTGGTATTTTTAGTTTTCCATGTTTAAAAACAAACTGTTGAAACTTATTGTTTGGGGAAAACATGGCACAATTTTCATTTTAAGCATTTTAAAAGTTGTGAAAATGCAACAAAATATGGATTTAAATAATTTTCAAATATACTTTTATTACTTTTCAAATTTAATTATTATAAGAACAGTATCGCTATATTAAAACCTAATTACCTTATACTCTTTCTGGCTTCATGACAATGTTCATAAAATGCTTAATATTCATGTAACATGCTACCTCACCCTGTAATATCACCATATTTATGGAAAGAAATTGTAATCCTCTTTACTGGCTCAGGTTAATTCCAATAAAATATTAAATCCATTTTCTAATCTAAATGAGTTCATTAGGAGAGGCATGGTACTGAGAATACCAAACTCTCTACAGAGTTCAGCTTCATTACATTTCAGCACTGTGCATTTCCAGAGCTGTTGTACTACATTTATGAGGATTTATCTATACTGTTCCAAAAACATTCATCCTAATTCTACTCCTTCTGTGCATGCTAATCATGAATATGTTAAGTGGAAATACTAAGCTAGCAGCCAATCTCATCCCCAGATGGGTTCAAGTTATGATTACAGAAGCGAATTTGCCATAAGCACTCGTAAAGCAGTGCCAGAGAAGAGGAAATGAAGGTTTGGAGATTCTTTTTTTTTTTCCTTCCCCCTCCTCCCCCCCCCCCCCCTTTTTTTTTTCTTCTTTAGTATAGTGGGGGGAAAAGGATCTTTAGTAAGAGGAGAAATGTCATAAGATGCTTAGAGGGCTGGTATTTCCAACCTGATGTAAACTACTTACCTTGCGTTAAGCCTTTAAATGTTATGCATGGAACAATTCTCATCAACAGAAACCAAACTACTTTGGGCTGAGTCCTGGCATCTTCCTCAAGTTTAAGGGCACCTCTCCACAAATTATATCCCACTGATCCTGAGAGAATTGCTGGCAAAGTACAGCTAGCTCAAACTTCAGAGTGTAAATGAAACTGTTATCTTCATTAAACTAAAAAGCAGTGGATACAATTATTTTTACTCTGGCTTCTAAGGCTTCACCACCAGGAGTAACTATCTCAGAGAAAATCGCTGGTTTTAAGGAAGAAAACATAAACTAAAATGCAGACAACACAAGCTACTCTCAAATTATTTATATTCAAGTGCCACATATATGTACTAACTGCAGATCAGTAAAAAAGGATGACCTTTTTCCTTCAACCCTTTTTCTTTTCTTTTCAGAAGAACTAAAGCATGATTCCTTTATGCAGTTAATTTGTCATATACCACCAGCAAGCCACTGAAACATTTAATGGCCATACCTATGTAGATACAGTACTGAAATATGGACAACGACATGGGTCAGGAGCTATCATTTTGATCTAAATGCGGCAGCTCTGGACTGAGTTGCTAGAGCACATCTATTCTCGAGAAGAGAAGCACTCTTTTCTCTCAAACTCATCGTCAGAGTTCAGGCAAGTAAAAGGAAATACATTAGCTCTGTCTTTTACCTTTGAAGAATGGACGTGGGTGGCTGGTAATCTGAAGGACATCCTCAATGAACAATTAGGCCAACTTTAGGTGACTGGCCGCTGGTTGTCACTGTTGCTCCACAAAACAGAAGCTGCAGATGTGAACTTTCAAAAGCAGTCCTCGCAGCCCCAAGTTGCAGACTTTTGGTTGATCCCTTTATGTGGCCTGAGGTAAAGGCATCCACTGAATTTTAATAGCTTTCAAAGCTGGATTGGTATGTTAAAAAAGAGAAGCTTGTCAAAGACAAAGAAACCAGATAACTGGAAGCTGTATAGTGTTATGACAAAAAACACAGCAGGGCTGAATATACACAGAAGGAAATTAAATTCAAGTGCTAAAAAAAAAAAAAAAAAAAAATCACATTTTAATCACAACTTGTTAATTCCCTTGTAAAGTCCAATATGCAATTTAAAGGTGTTCTTTTATACTGATTTAAAGCCCGTTCATTCAAAAACTCCTAAATACAATGCCACTCACCCCAAACAGTTCTCCTCATTTCACAGTTGTTGTTGGTCTCTTTCTATAACCCTGCATATTATGGAGCTGAACTTCAACTATGCAACCCTCGGTGCTTCTCCAAGTAGTGTCAGTGGGAAATTTGCTTAAATTTGAGTATCCACAGACTCCAGTGACTAATACAAACCACCCAGTGGTGCTATTCAGAGTGGCAAGCAGTGAGTTCAATACAGTTTGCAAGAACAACTCATTAGTATGTAATTGCCACAGAATCAGACCAAATTAATTGTGAAGTTGGTCTTCCACTTGTTCCCTAAATTCTTCTGAATAACTTTTCTCCTGGAGATAAAGAGATGATCAATTATTTAATTTAAATGGAAAAATGTTTTTAAAGTCAACGGGAGTAGTTTTCAGGGATTCTCAGCAATATGTCCCACTTCATCCTATTAAGAATTTTATTCTGTCTCTAATACAGGGATGTTATGCCACAGAAATGGCTAAGTTTCACAAAAATTTGCTTTGAATTTTCACTTTAATCAGAAAAAGCCAAAGAGAAAATACTCAGATAGAAGCCAGGATACAAATTCTAAGTTGGCTCTCGTGGGCTCCTGGTTAGTTTGAAAGGAAAAGAATGTTAGTTTGAATTTCCTTCATATAAGTGAAAATCAAACTTTTAAAATCAAGGAGCTTTGATTAGACTGCCTTTTTAAAAAATATTCTTGAAAATATGAACACACAACATTTTACCAAAAGTAAAGAGCATTCCTTAACACTTACCCCTCTAAATAGCAGTGACTGCTTAATTAGAAGGAATATACATTTTGCTGTGGTATGTTTATATTTCATTTCAGTAACCAATTAACTGATAACTAACAGTGACATATCAAATATACTTAATGGGTATTTCCAGTGTTGTCCAGTCACACATATGTTCAGATAGCTCCTCCATACAGTTCACTTTGCTCAAATTTTTTATGGTTTTCCCTTCCTTTCACTATTTTAATGAGCTATTTATTCATATATTCTTTGTTAAACAAAAATTCATTTTGTATTTTTTAAATAATCAGTACTAGTTTCCCTCACATGCAGTATTATTTCTATGAGGCCAGACAATGACTTCAGGGACTGCTATTTCCACTTGTACTGACTAGCACCAATTAACTGTACAAATCCTCCCAAGTTCTCAATGTTAAAACATGATTTCTTTGAGTTCAAAAGGTCACAAATCACAAAATCAATTAAAAAATCAGAAGGTCGATAACAAACACGGTAAGTGATAGAACTCCCACAATGAGAAAAGAAAGACTCAGACAGACTGTGACGAAGCTTTCCATCCCATCACACACAGATTTCTGCCCTAAGACAAGATGTCAGCTGCAGTTTGTCATAGGAGCAGAGATCCCCAAGCAATCCAGTGGTGGTACAGGAGTTATTGGCTTGTTAAAAAAAACAAAAACAACCACCTTTGATTGTATAGCGCTGTGGAATAGTTTTTGTGTTCATTTAAGAGGAGCTTATAATTTGCCCAGCATAGAGGATGGGGGTTCCCTTTCTACCTTTCTGTTCTGTGCCCTTCCTCTATGATTTTTAATACTTCATTCCTGTTACTTCGGAGGCACAAAAGAGTCAGCAGAGCTGCAGAGGAGTATCAAATTTTGCAGTGGCTTTCACATGCATCTGAGTTCCCAGCAGAGAGTATATTAAGGAGATTACTCAATTATTGCATAAATTGGAGTCTTCTTTTGCAGCCTACTGTTATCTTAGAATCTCCATTTGTTAAATTAAAAAAAAATCCGAAAAAGGTATTTTATTTGTAAGTATAATAATTGGGGGGAAATTACTTCAACCCCAGAAAGCTATTTTAAAACCCTTTGTAAAGTATGTGAATCACAGGTTATTCACAACCTGATTGCATTTCACTACATTCAATAGTAAGTTAGCTTTCTTCTGACACTACGGGGTTTCTAAAAATGTCCTCTTCTATTTTCAGATAGAGAGACTGAATTTCTATAATCAATCTTTTTACCGTGATACTTTTAGAAAGGAAGAAGTTACTGCATATAGATGAGTCAACTTTATGTGTTTGTTTGGAGGGCCTCTCGGTAGGGGTTTATAAACACCTTGCCCAGCAGCTCCCTGAGGAGAAGGTACATCAAAACCAAGCTGTGACATCAAATTGAGAGATAAATCCACACCAAGGCGGATTTCAGAGCTGCCGAACTCCTGCCTGACAGGGAAGTGATGCAGGGCTGCAGAGTCCAGCCAGGCTCCAAGCCTGAAGCTAGGCTGCCTGTTTTGGAAGCAGACAAAGGAATTTTGCCATCCAGAAACCAGCAGCACATACCCTTGAGACAAAAAAAACCTGTGGTAGTCATATTGTTGTGGGTGTACAGAAGCTTTTCTTTCGCAGTATTTAAGGATTTCATTGACATGAATGAGCACTTGGGGTTTTGACTTGGCTTGTTTATCCTTTTCAAAAGAACACAGAGAGGAAGAAAAAAAAAAAGTGCCCCTGAAACACAAAGTGCCACTTTAATTTAGGCTAGACCTTCTTTGACATTTTTGTCCAGAAATAGAGACCTTGATTTTATTCAATGTGGCTACTGATTTCCAGAGGCTGATTACTGACTAGTTCTTTTTTAAGATCTTCTTTTAAAGCAAACATGTATCAATTCTTAAACCTTACTTCAGTGAAGCCATTAAACAAATGCTTAACTATTTCATTGTATCAGGAGAAGAGCTCAACAACTGGTATATGTAAGCTAAAACCCAGATGGCAATTCAAGTATGAGGCCAAAAGGAGCATAAAAGCTTTTCCTAATGGGACTTCTTTCAAAGAACTCCTGTTTCAAAAGTACATTTTAAAAATTATAGCTAGCAGACAACCATTTCTGTTCAGAAAAAATCTGCAGTCAAAAATAACTATTAAAGACAGTTAAGATTAATCACAATATTTTTACCAATTCAGTTTTAATACTGATTTCCCAAATTGCTGATCTTCCTCCTCCCCCGAGATATTTGGCAACGCACTGCATACTGCTACATACAGCGACAAAGCAAGACGCCCATGACCCTAAGCATATACTGGTCTTGCATCCATTTCTTTAGGTGCATGCCACCACTCCTCCTGCCAGCAGACTGTCCTGCATCATCAGACACATGTCTGTTTGCATGTCTCTACTCTCAGAGAACTGTTGTGGTTTGGGCCGAACTTGCCACTGAGATGAATGACAGATGCTCTCCCCCATCTCTCTCTCCAAGGAGAGAGGGGAGAGAGAGAAAGAGACTTATGAGTTTACAAGGAACTAAACTACTTTAATGAAAATATTAATAATAAACTAAAAAGAAAATAATGAAAAATATACAGAACCAGTATCGAGCTCCCAGGATGACGATCACGTCACCGGCAGGCACTGAGGAAGTCCCAGACTGGACTCAGTGATGAATGGGAACTGGATTCTGGATCTGGATTCAGGAAAACATGGATTGTGATCAAAGGCAGATGAACAGAGTCCTCCTCAGTTGCTAGCCATTGATGAAAGAGGGCTGACCCTTTGATCCCTCAGCTTTTACAGGAGGCAGATGGGATGGAATACCCTGTTGGTCAGTTTTGGGTCACCTGTCCTGTCCGCTCCTCCCCGCAGGTGTGACCCCTCTACGCTTTTCCACTTCTGACCATCCAATGGGGCAAATAACAAAGGTATCTGACCTTGGTTGTTACAGCAATAAGTATGAGCAAGAGCCTCTCTGCACCATTCCTTGACATAAATTACAGCTAATCAAGTCTTATCACTCTGAGAACAAACAGTGTCTCCACAATATGCTGTTAATTTCAGAGAGTTTCAGAGAGTTCAGTTACTTAGAAGAAGCGTAGCTGCAAAGTAAAGTTACTGAACAGAACATTGGTTCTGTTTTACTTCAAATCAGGACAAGCACCCACAAAATGCGAGGACAAGGAGGGTATTCAAACCTTCTCCTGGCTTCTGGCAGAGTGACTTACAGATACTACCAAAAGAAAAAAAAAAATCCTTGTGTGGTTACTCTTTCTGTTTCTCTTCTCTCTAAAACCTACAAGTAATTTCAAAAATTCAGGCCACTATTGAAGGCGTTCAAATACTCTTTTGCATTTCTGCTACAGTAATTCCTCTGTATAGTGTTGAATTGTAAAAGAAAGGACCTTTCACCTTTATCTCTAGATGCTAGGGAAGAAGAAAGTAGAAAAGAAAAAAAAAAGATGTTGTTTCTGTTATTCTGCTTATCCAGAGCCTACCAACCAGACAAATTCAGAGTATCAAAGCTTTTACCTTTTTTTTTTTTTTCCCAGGTGGAAACTACCAGCTTCTTAAAAGCATTTGACCTGAGGAGAAGATACATTTCAGTCAGCTTACTGAATGGTATCTACAGAGTCCAGCCAGAATAAGTTGAGTAACCAAAATGTGAGCGAAGGAATCAGTGCAGCAAGGGAGTGAAGGAGGAGGGTAGGTAGTGATGGAGTAAGAGACTGCCTAGTACAAAAAAAGGCATATATTTCAACCTGGTAGGAATGATTTCTTAAATGGGACTAATCAGTTAATCACTTAAAGATGAGGCTTGGCTGCAGTCACTGATGAGAAAAACCAAGGTATCTTTATGAGATGCCAGTATATTACTGTTTATTTTCCATGCAAAAAAATTTGACACATAGTCCCAAACAGCACAAGAGGGAATAAAGGAGAAAGAGACTGTATGTAGATGTAGGACTGTACAAAAGGTATGTAAAAGAGGTAGAAAAAGGTACTGTTGGCTGGCAGCCACTTGCATGTCTCATTATGCATGTATTGTTATTTCTAAAAGATGCTTTATCTTGCACTTGGAGAACGTTTCACATTATTCAGGAACAGAAGCACCATTGCAAAGTTCTTGGGGGAAAAAAAAAAAACCAACCCAACAATAAACGCTGCGTGATCTTCCTCATCAAATCAATCTATTTTGGAAGGTTGCAGTCAGGTTAACCACCACTCCTACTTGATCTTCTCAAAGCTAAATTATGCATGAGCAGTGAAGGCACAAGAGAAACTATCATTAAGATGGGCACAGAACTACTCTTTCCAATGCATTCACTGATGTGAGAGGAGAAATATATAATCAAAGAGGGTTGAAAAATGGCACAGAGTGTCAGCCAGGTTTAACACTAAGCAACAGAAGACCTTATATCTGCTTTAATTTTCTAGATTTATTCGCTTAATATTTTGTTGTAATTCAAAGTGACTTCTGAGATTTAATGGTTAGATTTACACCAGACTTCAAGCTTCAAGCTTCTCATCAAATCCATCAGAAATAGTTATCTAAAACAAGGACAGACAGTCAAAACAGGTAGTCATACTCACCTTCACTGTTTTCCAAAACCAGCTGTTCTTCTAGATTCTTCCTTCTCTATTTATTACATGTACACAAGCAAGCATAACAGTAACAGTTTTAGAGAGTATTTTATGATTTACTTCAGTGACACTCATTGGAACCTGTGGATTCTTGGGTATCCTAAATGCTATTGAAATTACTTTCTTTAGATATTTATGAAAATTTACCTGTAATTATTACTCATTTTGGGGGTTGGTTGTTTTGCTTTTTTCCTTGTTCCTCATAAAATATCAAATACACTCAACTATGATTTTGGACATTCACATGAAATTACTTTTCTCCTATTAATATACATTTCCCTCACTTTTCAGACAAATGTATATCTTATACACATAATTGATATTAAAATCTTTCAAAAGGACCAAAGAAACTCACCTTATCGTGAAGTGATTGTTTTTCACCAGGACCTTACCAGATTCCATTGAAAAGTAATATTACTTTTGATATTGTCCACAAAGTCAGCATTTACCAGCTAGAGCATTAAAAAGAACCCTGAGACAATGTACTACCTCTATGCCTGCTTATGTACCAGCTGAGAATTGTACTCCTATATTAAATTGTCATGAATAATTCCCATCCACATGGGATTAACTCTGAAAGAAATTCCAGAGGGAGCCAGCCCAGAGGGCCAGAAATAAAAGGAAACTCTTAAGCAGGCAGAGCAGAAACTCAAACACCAGTGGCATTATCAGATCGCTTCCTCACTGAACATACCTTACACCCCGGCCTCTTTGATGCTGGCCCCAGGACAGTCACAGTGTGTAAAGGCATCTAGCAAGGTGGCATAATACAAAAGATGCATCACTCTCATCAGCTCACAGATTCATAGAATTGTCTAGGTTGGAAGGAACCTTTAAGATCATCAAGTCCAATCATCAGTGTAACACTGCCAAAACCACCACTAAACCATGTCCCTCAGCACCACATCTACCCGTCTTTTAAATACCTCCAGGGATGGTGATTCCATCACTTCCCTGGGTAGTCTGTTCCAATGCTTGATAACCCTTCCAGTGAAGAATTTTTTCCTAATAGCCAATCTAAACCTCCCCTGGCATAACTTGAGGTCATTTCTTCTTGTCCTATCGCTTGTTACTCGGGAGAAGAGACTGACACCCACCTCGCTACAATCTCCTTTCAGGTAGTTGTAGAGAATGACAAGGTTGCATGCTTTAAAATGCGTTATTTAAAATAGCATATATATAAAATTATATTATAACGTACAATAAAATACTTAATAAATAATATATATATGATTAAAAAAATATTTTTATGTTAGGAGGATCGGACATATTAGCTAAACTTCCCGCATATGAGAAATAAAGTAACACAAAAATGTAAAGTCTTTTCAACACACAAAAGGTATAAAAAAAGGAGAGGAGAGGAAAGTGAGTGAAATTCCACACAGTAATTCTAAATTGTATGACTGTGAGAGGAAATCAGAATCCAATACTTTAATTATTCTTTACGACTCTATCTAGACTTAGGAGCAATATTTTTTCTTGAAATACTTTGCATGGGCTTATTTAAAGGCAACATTGACCAGGGAATACAAGACTTGGTCTGGAAATTGGTCATGATAATGCTTCAGCCTTTCCCTGCTGCATGGCCTTGGCAAGTCACTGCACCTTGGAGCAATTCTGGCTTCAGACCCCTCTTTTTCTCTACCACGTACAGAATAGGCTCTTCAGACACACAGTGCTTAAGAGCCATTATGAACACAAGACCAGACACCAATCTCAGCTTCTTTTTCTAGGTGCTGCCATAATGTTAAAACCAAAAGCAACTGAAAACAAAATATTCTTTTTGCCTGTTGTTCAGTAGTAGTCTGAGGCTTTGTAGTTAAGATTAGAGACTCAAAAAAGCAAACTAGTCTAGAAAATCCTTCTAGTTATTGATCTTCAGGAACTCTAGCTACACAGTTTATTACAGAAATGAATTATATAAACTTACCAGCTTATGTTTATTTTCATGATGATTTTTTTAAGTGGCTAACACTGAAATAACAGAATTAATTTAAAATATTAACCTTCTTAAAGTACTAGTTTCCTATAGAAAAAAACCCACCCTGTATATGATGCATTACACAAGCTTCACAGTGATGTATCTTACCATGCAGAAAGACACATACCAAAAAAAGCCTGAAGAAGCTAGACAAAAATGTAACCTGTCTATTTTCTCAGACTGAACTCGTAAGCTTTTTGCTAAAAATCAGAAGCCAGACTTACCAGCAAGCTTCTGAAAACTTGCACAGCTCTGATAAGAAAGGACATCTCTCATAAATATTCATTAAAAATTACCTTTTCTGGATCATGAATTTTTCAAACACTGATTTGACCTCTGCAAGGAACAAAACCCAGCCCATAGCAGAATGTCTCAATTTTCTGACAAAAAAACCCCCCATCGGTCTTTCTGGGTGAGCATCTACTTTGTACACTACATGAGGCTCTGGGTTAATTACCTTTGCAATCCAAGTGTCCGAGTATTAATATTAAATTCAAACTACAGTCTTTAAATTCTGAAGTGTTACCTTTTTATTTTCTTGAAAAATTGATTGTGAGGCAAGACAGTGATTTGTGTTTAAACAGTTTTCTAAACTAGCATCACCAGTCCTCAGACATCTTTCAGTTCAAACAAGACAGTTATAATTGGCAATCTTAAAGCACTTCATTAAGATGCCCTGAGCTGGGAAGACCAAAATATGTTTGTAGTTCTTCTCAAGCTGCTTTGTCCTGCTAGCTATCTAAAAACTGGGGATTCCATTTACATGAGTGTTACCACACCAGATAAAACATGTAGCTTATTCAGTGCCATCAGCAGCTGGCAAGAGAGGTACAAATGGGTGCTGTGATAGCTGGAACCCACGTGTGCTGAAGAAACCCTCGTTGGGTATACTCTCGCCCTAAGGACTCTTTCACAGGTGCATTTCAATCTAACTTTTGCTAATGGCTGGTAAAGGCTTATGATGCCCATTCTAAACAACCTTAGGTTTTAAACCATCATCATAATGCTGGCAGCTTCAGCTTTTTGCTGGTCACCTTTACCCTAGCATCTACTTGATGCACAGATAAAAATACCATCAGCCGATGCAGGCAGAAACAGCCGGCTTCATATCTCAACCCCCATACACCAAGACATGGCTCAGAGAGAAAAAGGGAACTATCCCATACAACTATATTTCAACTTTGCTGGTACATAAGAGGGAAACATCATGCTTTGTGTGGCTTGCTGTATAAGCATCATAACAATTTCTCCTTAGAATCTCACGGTTTAGGGTTACTTGAACACTACAGATGGAAATGAGAGACTTCCTTGTGTTATTTCTCTTAGCCATAGTAATCCATGTAGGAGGTGTGTTAAGCAAAAGATATAGATAATTTTTTTCAGATGCTCTATTCAGTTCCTCCTCCCCCCAGCTTTTATGCAGGCAAACCATATAAATTGCGATCCAAATGTAACAGGACTGAAGCTAAGAAGGAAAAAATTGGGATGCTAGAAACTTAAGACTTTGGCATGCTTTTATAAAATTCAGCTTAGCACACCATTCTCAAATGAGGTAATTAATGTAAGAAAAATTGCATGATTTATTGCTTAAGATGAACATAAAGTCCTGGTATTGCAGAAACTTAACAGGACATGCTAGCAGGGTTTAAGCTGTGTATTCATAGAACTTTAGCAACAAAAAAATTATATTGAAAGAGAAAGAATTTTATCTCTGCTGGTATGGTAGGGACAGAGATCTGGCTGCATCAGCATGCTAAAACCTAGGTACAGTGATAGCTACATTCTAGCAAATGCTTGAAAAATGTTCAGCATGGACAGGGACATTTAGAAACTTTAATCTTTCTTACTTAACTCTTTGTTTTTACATGCGTTTCTTTAATTTGTCTATGACAGAAAAAAAATATGTACACTTTGAATGCCGAAGCAGGCTGGTTTGCTCGGTATAGAAGACAGAAATCTGCCAGGGACTTTTATTACATTTTACATTTCAGTGCTTATGTGCAGAGAGAGAGAGAAAGGAAATGAAGCAAACTGGTTGCCAAAGATTCAAGATGTAGCAAATAATATATGCTCCCCCTTTCAAAGGCAAGGTGCATATACACGTATAGGCTATTCATTATGAACAACAGAATTGCTATTTGCCTATTTCAAATGGAATCCAAATGTGCCAAGCACAGCAAGAATACTGAGAGCAAAGAGCGCTTAATATTCTAGCCCAGCTCACTGAAAAAAGCACTGAATTGACAGAGCAGTGTTCTGTAGAGCAACATGATGTGTCTGCTTTAAATGGAGAATAATGGATTTAAGTTTAGCGCAGAACTAAAGGGCTCAATTACTATTCATGAATTCTGAAATGTTCTACTACAGAAACTCCTTTTGCATGAAATGTTCATCAGAATCAATCTGTGGAACTACAAAAAGTAAACCTTGCCCCCTCGCACAATACAGTACTTACCTAGATTTGTGCATTTACAAAGAGCATTGCTGTGGCATTTATCTAAAACCACCTAGACTACAGAACAAACTATTTAAAATAAATATGCTTCAGAGGGTTGTTGCAGGGAAAGCTGCTCTACTAGTGCCATTTTCTGTTGCTTTTAGACAACCACTTCACCGTTTGCTTAGCCTAAGCTGGGCCAAATGCTTCAGGAAAACCGTTTTCATGAGGTCTGAAGGTAGCCTTTTGGCCAGCAAAGGAAGAAAGCTAATTTGCAAGCCCTTCGAAGGGTGTCTGTAACATAGCTGCATTTTTGTCGGAAACTGTAGAAGTTCCAGAAATTGTTTTGTGTTATTTCTGTAATTGTTCAAAAACATAGTCCTCATTCAGCACAACGTCAGAACCATCACGTACATCCTGCACAATTCAGCATTTCACTTGAAATATAGACTTTATCCCACAATTCAAAAGCCTCATCAGCTTCTATAATTTTAGTCTGTAAAATTTTTATGCAACACGGCTTTTGATCAGTTGCTAAAATGCAATCAGAGAATTGTCTTCTATCTTGTGTCATATACACAGGCATGTACGGTGTCTTATGGAAGCATTCTTGAAATTTAAGCACATGAATGTTCAGATATGGTTGCCCTTTGCAGTTTTCAGCACCCATTTTAATTAGGACTAATCACACAGAAAATTTTTACCCAGAACGAGAAAAAAGTAGCGCAACACATCTTTAACGTAAGAAGCTATTTGTATATCCCTTCTAATTATGTTCAAGTAATATTCTCCCTTAAAAATTCATATATCTTGTATTTCTTTGTAACTCAGGGCCAAATTAATCATCTATTTGCTTGGAAAACATCTGTCATTCAATATTTATTAGCATATAAAGCATGGTAATTCTTCAAACATTTGTGTTTCCTGCATTATAATTGAGATTAGCACAGAGGGTTTTTTGGTGTCCCCCCCCAGAACACCGTCTTTTAAACAGTCAAAAGTTTTGTTTGTTTTCTGAGTGTACAGATGACTGTCAGTCCTGAAGGCAGCTTGCAGGGGCTTTGTGTTAACAAGCTACTTCTGTTTGCATATTCCATCCCTCAAAGTAGCACATGCATAATTTTATCATCATTGTGTGCCATCTGGAGTATGTTGATTGAATTGCAGTTTTAAAATGAGGTCTAAAGAGTATTTTGGTTGCTTGTATCTGGCAGTATTATATATTTCAAGGCCTCTTTCTTATATAATGTGTGTGAAGTTTGGTTAGGACTTTGCCAGAGTTTGCGTTAGAGTATGAACTCAATTTTGGAAATCAGGCTTTTTTTTTTACCCTGTCTGCTGTCCTTTTCCTCCACAGCGAGCTAGAATCCAGTAGAGATGAAAAACAAATCTCATGCTTATCACAGAGGTGATGCCCCTAAATTTTTGTGATTCCTCAACCAAGTGGCACAAGCTATGAACAAAAGAGGTCGTGTTTGCTGCTTTACACTTCCAGATATGAAGAATTAAAGGGAAAGTGAATTAATAAACCACCTACAAAGAAACTGTAATAAACTGATGCCACTCATCCAGGCTCATTTGACAAAGAAATTTGAAAGCTATGTAATTTCCCTTTTAAGTTTTAAGCCATATTTTGAGCAAGAAGGCCAGGAGCAGGTCTGCAAAGAGAGATAACTACAGGAGCAGAGTTGTCTTTACTAATTGCAAGTTCATCTGAAGAAGGAAAATTCACAGGAAAAAAAGGCTTCCACTGCCAGGGAAATGCCACGGGGAACGAATCCCTGACTTTTTAATAAGTCATAGCCTAAGGCCAAAGAATAGAAAGAGCAGACACACATGATATGCAGTCATTCCTTAACTGAGATCTGCATTTCCTTGCACTAAAAAGGAGATTTTTTTTTTTCCTTTGTTCTTTTACAAATAAAAATCTATGGGTATCTTCATTTGGTTCAAAACCATATATTCCTCAAAGGTGAAACTGCAATGCACCTGCATTGCTGGCACACTAGACAAGCTTGAGTTGAAGCTTTTCATGGATCTGAGTATCTATGGGAGCTGGATACAAGATCCTGTTTTTCTAAGGGGCTTACTGACCCAGGGCGGTGGGAGCCAAGCTTAGAAGTCCGTCCACGACAGTCTTGTGAGGCTGTCTTCCTAGCTGAACTTCTGTAAGGCTGTGTGGCAAAGCGGTTCAACTAAAATTTTAATTTTTGAAGAAGTTAAATTTCAAACTGCATCCATTGCAGGTGATCAGACAATAGGTAGAAAGTCAGATTGGTTAGACTTAGTTACTTCAGTAGCTAAGAAAACATGAAGGCAGTTTTTGCGCATCACAGTGTAGTACTGAATAGGGACTGCTGTGTTACCTTAGTCAAATTCTTTAATACATCCTGGTTAAACAGTGACAAAGACTAGACTCAGACAATTTATTTTATGCAATCTAATGTCACTAGGGCTACAGTTGAGATTACTTTAGGTAGCAAAATTTATCTGGGTTCATCCAATTGAAACAGTATAGATTAACTCTGTTGCCATAGAAACACATGATTTTGGCATAGCAAACAGAAGAACAGTACATCTAGCCTGGTATTTCACTTCTAACTAAGGACTATCATCTGATTCTTCAAGGTATGATTCGAATAAAACACATATCATATGCACCTCTCCATAAATTTGAGACTATTAAAACACAGCATTCATGGAGTTATCTAAAACTGGAGCAAAATTACTTCATGCTATTCTATCCACACAGAAACACACAAAAATTGCAATCATGACATGTATGCAAGTAAATTAACTTCCTGCGAGATGAGACTTCTCATCTCTCTTTTTTTCCTGACAGCTAATTGTCCGTATTTATTTGGACAACTTTCAGACTTCTTCAAGTACATTTTATACATGCAAGTCAACCTTCTTGCAAACAACATAAAGTTAAATTACATGTTAAATCATATTAGTAGTTCAACCATTCTTCTCTTATATGTCTTTAAAGCTTCGAGTGGTATTTGAGCTTGCTGATTTCCTACAATTTAATTTATTTAACATCATTTTTTTTCTGATAGGTACGTCTAAAAGAATTCCCTTTCTTGACCACACAGTATTATTCCATCTCTTCACATGTGGGCAAGACAGACACACAGAAACTCACAGATGCTTAAATCAGAAGCAACCATTTTGAGAATGTGGTCTGACATTATGCGCAACAGAAGCAATGCTGCTTATTTCAGCCATTCCTGTGTCTTGTTCAGCTCATGGCTGAACTACACTATATCTTTCAGACAGACACCCGCTCTCGATTTAAAGCCTCTGTGTCAAAAAGAAACTATCACATCTCTTCCTAATCTGTTCCAGTGGTTAATCACTATAACTGTAAATATTTTAAGTCTTACTATTAGCTTTAACTTAGCTGCCTAGTTTTCAGCCACTGCAAGTTTCTGTGTCTTCAGCTAGTAAATTTCAGAGGTGCGTGACTATGGGCATCTTCTTCACAGGTAACAGGTTACTGACTCGGAACAACTTTCTTACTAACCTTTTTTCCAAATAAATAATGCAGATATGTTATTAAGTATATGCATAAAGATTAAGCTAGTTTAGTTTTTTACTCCCCAGATTGTCATTTTAGATTGCAAGCAAAATTTATACATATATACATTAGAAAGAATGAGATACTAGTAACTAACTCTGGAACTGGATTCTACATTTTATCTCTGGAACACCTTCACATTAAGGAGACATTTATTCTAACGAGAAACGTAACTTGGAAACTGAAAAATATTGAGACAATCTTCACTGAATTAAATGTACTCTTTCACCCCATATTAGATGTCACTTTCTTTTCCCCATGGGTAAACCACACCAGTATTAAACACAGATGGAAGCTCACAAGTTATCAGAATCCTACCATCTCTATTTTTGTGAGCACAGCCTTTTATTAACTGTTCTTATATAGCAGCTCTGGTTGGAAAGCTCATCTATATTACGCTGTATTCCCCATTGCAAATACATGAAACTTCAGGCAGACTGTGTGTTTTAAAATGTGCTACACCTTTTAAGCAAGATAATTCACGTATATAACTAAATACATCAGTTCCACCTGAAGTTTGTGATTTTTATTAAGTATGTATTCTGTTTAATTCTATTGGTATTTAGGGTCTGGAACAAACGATAACTGCTCGGTGACAAATATACCAAAGATCTTTAAGATGCATTCTGCCTTAGTAGGAGACTAGAAATGTATGTTATTCAGGAGACCAGACAGGTGGCTTCTTGATAGGATAAGATCTCTTTATTCTAAAGGATATTTATTATCTTGAACATTTTTTTTCTTAATATTGTAGGCTCCCTATAAAGTCTTTGTCTTTCATAACCCCAAAAATCTTTCCACAATAAATAGTATTGTGGTGGGTTAACCTTGGCCGAGTGCCAGATGCCCACCCTGCCACCCTCTCATTCAGTCTCCTCAACTGGACAGGGGGAGAAAATAAGACAGAAAAGCTCATGGAGCAAGGTAAAGACAAGGGAGATCACTTTTCAGTTTCCAACATGGGCAAAACAGATGTGACTTGAGGAAAATTAATTTAAATCATTGCCAGGTAAAATAAATTCGGGCAGTGAGAAACAAAGGCAAAAAATTAAAACAACGCCTTGCCACCCTTGCCCAGGCTTAACTTCAGTCCTTCATTCCATGCTCCTCTACCTCCCCCAACCTGAATGGAGCAGGGGATGGGGAACAGGGCCTGTGGTCTGTCCATAACAGCTCCTCTCTGCCACTCCTTCCTCCTCACACTTTTCCCCTCCTCCAGCATGTGAGTGGCCAATAATAGTTGGCAGAGCCTTGAGACGTTTTTTCTCTATTGGCTTTAAACACAGTTTACAGTGAAAATCTGTGTATAAAGTCATATTTTTAAGACTGCCTCCCTCTTGTTCATTCTGGTCTCTACTCATGAGCAGTGGGCTACTTTACATCTGCTTGGCATCAGAGAATGAAAGAGGATGGATGGAAGGAGACTGAGGGTAGATAGGACTGGGGACATTGGAGACCATGTTTCATAACTCTTGCCACCAAGTCATGGGTTTGGCATAAGTTTATCCTGAGGTACATGCATTATGGTTAAGCTGTAACATGTAGGTATTGTGAAACTTCAGTCAGAAAGGTCAGAATAGCTTTTCATTTTTAAAGATTACCAGGCTGTGAGAAGAAGCTTAAAACTTCAGTTGCATTCTAATGATTCAAAAAAAGGTAAGAAACCCCACAAATTTAATTCCCTTTTTTATTTTATGACGAGTATTTATATTGGTTTATGATTAAAATTTATATTATGATTTGGCAGTGGTTCTTGAACTTCTGCACATGTGATCTCAAAATTCTGCTTCCTTGGTCTCACTCTCTGAAATCAGTGGGTAGACTAACCCCTCACATAAACCTTTAAATGTGTGAATTTTATTCCTTCACATTTCTTTTACTACCCCTTTCCTTACTGGATTTTTAAAATAGAGTTGATAAGCCACTACCTTCTCTGTACAGAATGATCATGTAAACAACTCCTACAATATCTACACAAACCAAGAATAATTTTTCTGCATTGATTAATCTCCGCAAGATCAAACATCAGTGGAATTAGTCCTGTGCACAAAGAAATTTAGGTATGTATGAGACAACACTTTCTAACTGATATCACTCCATTTTAAGTCAAAGGGCATTTTCTCCTCAATTGAATAGGAGAATGCTTGTGTCTGCTTTGTTTCCATTCAGTTATTAGAGATGGCACTTAGAACTATATATTCTGTCAATTCTATGTACTTGAACTCAGTTACTTTTTTTGCTTTTAAGAGTATTTCTGTTGGTGTTCAGGAGTTTGTAACTTTTATTTATACATGATATCCACTTCTAGAAAGTAAACCTCAATAAATTTACATAGTATAAAATGTCCCAGTTAGTACCACTTTTTTAAACTTTTCTTTCCCCAGCCAAAATGCAGTGCTGGCAGTTTGTAAGTTGACCAAAAGATGAACACTTTTTTCATACTTGTCTTTCTGTGAAACATGATACTATATACATCCATCCTAGATAGCAGCAAAAGCTGCTGTTCAAGAAGAAAGGCATGAATGGTACTAGCGACGAACAAACCCCAAAGGCTAAGCTTGCTTTGGATCGCTTCCACAAGTTTGGAACTTTACAGAAAACGTTTAAGCATTTCAATATTACTCTGCCATTCTACAAATTTCAAAGACACCGTTGTTCTCATCAGATATTTAATATTGTCAGTTCTAAGCCAAACTGAATATGCCACCAGAACAGCAACAATATTCCTTCAGTTCTTGTTTCGTAATACGGCCAAGGGTCCTATTTGTGCACTTCTGCCAACCAGCAGGAGCTCAGCCTTGTTCTGGTTTGGTTTCAACTAGCTGTTCTTCATCTGCTAGCAAACGTGAGCCAGTGTTTGGGTTAGGCTGGCAACAATAATGTTTTCCTACACTGTGAAGGATAAGCAGAGAAAATTACATCTGCATATTGTTGATGTCAAAGTTCAAATACCTCACCAGCTCCTACAGCACTATGAAATGCTGCTGAGAACAGAACAGAAAAACAATCCTTACAGAGCTTTGAAACTGGAAGTACTCATAGTTTTGTTTGTTTTAATCTTTCCTGCTAGGCAAAGGAAAACAGGCTGTTTTAGTGCTGGTCTCGCTGTCTTGCAATCTCCATCAGACAGGACATTATGTTACTGTGGGCAATGCCAAAAGCAAGGGACAGGTCCAAGCTGATTTGAATGCAGAGCTGCCCTCCGTTTATTAACAGCAAGCAACCAACCCTAAGTACTACTAAACCTGATGCGAACCCGTGACTTCCAGCTTGTGTCAAGTCTGGGATGTTGGCTTCATCTGTGATGCTCTAAGCAGTTGTTCTTTTGCTTCTCAGTGGAGTGGGCCATTTGATCCTGGATGGAAGTCAGACATAGGCCAAAACTGTTTTACTTTTCACCTATTTTTCCTCAAATTTTCTGGACTTTTTTTAAGCGTTGCCTTTTAAAATTAGACACACTTAAAATATACAAACAAATATAGACTGAAGTGTGATCAATTTTACATTTAAAAATAAACTGATGCTAGACAGATTTTAGAGCAAACCTGTCAGAAAGTCACTCACATGTATGTTTCTTTAGAACCACGTTCTGCCTTCACGTGCCTTTACCTATCTCACAATTGTTTGCCATCTAGATATGCTGCATCCTTCAATTCAGTGAGGCATTCTTTAAACTAGACTGAACAAAATTCTTTGTGATAATTTATTTGCTATTATCTTCAAGCATGCTATCCACTGGCATGACATTTTTCGAATCTTGGAAGCTAACCCAGCTAATACATATTTCAGAATTTGACAAAAAAAAATGAGCATAGCTATTGTATTTTAATGACAGGACATAACTAACTACTTTGATACAGAAAAGTCTTTCACCAAAAAGTAAGAAAGGACTGCTTAAAAATAAACAAGCAGAGCAGACACCTACAAAGTGGATCATATCACTATTTAATTATTGGAAATGTGAGAAGTTAAATGATTTGTACTTACAAAATATTGTGTCCTTGTAAACAATTCAGTAGTTTGCAACAGGCGTTCTTCTGGTGTTTGTTTTCCACTCTGCTTTGAACAGAAAAGACCTGTTAAGCATTAGCAAAAACAGTTATTTTTTTCTAAGGCTACTATTTTACTCCTCATCCTCCACTGCAGCGTTGGATCCCCAGTGCAGCTGCACTGGTAGGCAGCTCCAAGCCTGACAGCTTCTTGAATCAGGCCTCACTAGCAAAAGGACAACTGACAGGTAAAACCAGAGTAATAGTAGGAAGGCTATTACACAGGAGACCATTAGCAAAGGTTGGAACAGGTAACCTCCAGATTTCCCTTCCAACCTGAAGCTTGCTGGATTTCTAGGGATGATTTTTCCCAGCAGAGCACCTCCACCAGTCAGGGGCAGATGCAGCAGCAACCATCCAGGCATCTCTGAACATTATCAGTTCCAGAAAACGTCTGGGCTCTGTCTAAATACAAAGACGTCCCTAACGCTGCTGCTGGTAACAGTATTTAAAAGAATAGGAAGGGATTTTTGAAGAGGGATTCTGCCTTAATCTACTGCTTCTTTTAGGCTTAGGACATGTTATCACCAAAACTTCTGCAGTCAACTTCAGTAGACTTAAAAGGGACTTACAATTTGTTAAAATTATCCCATTTTGCCACTCATTTTCCCACTACTCACTCACTCATTTTACCATCACATCCTGTGAGTCTGAGTATTTAAAAGCTTATGTAAATATGTTCGCTTTTTAACAGTCATATAGGCATATGATTGTCAGCTTCATGCTCTCTTGCTTTCACTTTCCATAGTTACAGAAAGTGTCATGTGTAAATTTTCTAAGAGACCCATTATAAATAGGAATAAATCCCTTTCTCTCCTCACCGTTTCCGAATCCCTTCTCCAAATACAGTGAATTGCAGATACCCAAAAGTCATCGGGACACAGTCCTCAGCAGCTGGCTTTGGGTGGCCCTACTTGAGCAGGGTGGGGTAGACTAGATGACCTCTGTAGGCCCTGTCCAACCTCAACTATTCTGTGAATTTGGAGACATGACGCTTTAAATCTGGTGAGGACTTGGGCCATAGGACTTTCAGACTGTGACCAGATACGCTGGTTTCCACACCCCTGAAAGGTAAAAACACTGAACAACCAGGTTTAGCAATATACTTAGACACTTCCTGTAGATTAGAACACGCAGGAACATAAATTACTGTAGTCTAAATACATTTAAACACATAACCAAAGCCAAAATGCTGTTTCTTAAGTCAACATGCAAAAAACATCTTGCATTTCCCAGCAGGAGAAATTGCTTATAAGGACTTAGATTTCTTAAAATTGCTTCAAGCATTCTCTGACAATCATAAAAAAGAACAGAGGTGACATTTCGCTGGATTCTCTCTGTATAACTCTCTATTGATCTTGGTTAATCTTTAGATGCTACCATTCTTCCAAGGTCACATACTTAACAGTGATATCTACATTGCTCATATGGTGGTAAAGTATTAGAATCCATGTAACATCATTGGGTTTTTTAAACAATATTGCACCTTTCCATGGCAAGAGCCAACTACTATACTGAACAGACTATTTTGGAAATGTTTGGGTTGATTTTTCAATTCATTCTGGAACATAAATACAGCTGATGTATGTACACAAGAATTACTGTAAATGAAAACCCTGACATTTTTTTCAAAGCTTCTGGAAGGAAATGCTGTGTGATAATTCTCTCCATCATTTCATTTTACATGAAACAACTGCAGAAATTATTTTTCATCTATGTGAAATCATATACCTAGTGTTGTGAAGATGGAAAAGAATCTATAGTTCTTTATTTCCACAGAAATCACCTTTGTCACTGATGTGCTTCACAGCACGACTGAAAAAAACTGGGGAAAAGGAGACATAATGGCAGATACTCTCAGTCCATTTAAAAAACACATACACATCCAACTTTGTACGAAAGGACTTTTGCCCTTGCAACACCTCATTTTACACAATAATACTTGTACATTTTCTTCACATTAAAGAGTAAAACCCATGCTTAGTAAATTTAACACTTGTGCAATATTTAAGTCTCCTAAATTTGATCTCCTTCATATGTCCTTCCCCCATGCAATATTTACTTTCAGTCTCTCCTATGCAGCTCTGACTTACCTGTTGTGGTGGGCAAAAAAAGGATTTGCAGAAATACATGTGGCTTCTAATGCTGGGCCTGCGGTAGCCCTAGTATAAAATGCATTAGTCCTCCATGTCACCCTCCATCTCTGTTATTTTAGACAACATCCCAACATCTTCACCAGGAACTTGAGGGGGAAGAATCACCCTAGGAAGGTTATATATTAGAATGAGAATACACTCAAGCTGAGAGTGCAGGTGCTTTTGAACCTCTTGTCACAATGACATCTTCTCAATGGAGGAATCAAAATAATTTTTTTTAAACTAAAATGAGGAAGATGCCATAGAAACTATTCTAAGAAGGTTACTGTGGCTTTCTATTCTCTTGGTTTCCTACAGCAGTATCCCAAGTGAACTATTATCGAATGACAAAAATGTAACTGAAGTCCAGGAGACTTGTGTGCTTTATCTGAAATCTTGATGGAAATATAAATTTAAGGACATTTTGCAGGTTCTCTCTTTTATTTCACACAGTATTTCTCTCAAAGGGTGCTCGTTACAGCCGTGCTTCTTGTTCTGGCCCTGGGTCCCTGAGGAACTCATCAGCGGTCCTTCAGGGATCAATCAAAGACTTTCACTTAACTGCGAAACTGAGCCACCATTTACAAACAGGGGTCCTTGCAGGACAGAGGAGGTCGTTTCCGGGGAGTTTTAAAGTGGAAAGAAGGAAATCAATATGTAGTCTTAAAAATAACTCTGTTCAGAGAAGAGAGGAAACAGCCATACAATGGGACATTTTCTAATGTTTACTATGTGTGTTACAGTATCAGGCAGCAGGCATAGGTTTTTCTATGCCATGCATTAAGCAGATGGCATTTTCTCAATGGAAAAATAATGCCAGTAATAGATATCCTAAATTTTAGCATGTTTCAGAAACAGCAATCATTTTGACGAAAGAAAGAAGTATCTAAAAAAAATTAGAAAGAAATGCTAAAAGACATGTATTATCAGCTCCAGTTTCAAACACTGCTCCTTCTAATGAGTTAACTCATTTTAACTTTTTTTTCCATTGAGCAGAGCACAGCCCCACAAGTTTATGTCAAATGGCTTCTATTTACCTTAACTGGTTCGTAGAGTCACATTGGAACTGGCCATTCAACCTGGAGGCAGGTATCTCCTACAGTGTGGGGACAGCAGCAGTTAGCACCACGTTTTCACAGACAGATCAGCTCTCACCTGCTTGTGTGAATTTTGACAAGTGCTTAACACAGCTCTCATTTTGGAAAATCAAGTCATCTCTGTTTCCAATTCACTGTCTTCCTGAAATTTAAAAATCCATTGCTAGATCCCCAATCAGCCCTGAAATTCTTTCAAGAATCTGCCCAGACTATTGCTCAGGTTACAGTAGTATACCTGAAACATAGACATGAATAGGCAGAGCCTTTATTAAAAAAAGGATTTATTTTTGAGATCTTGTCATAGATTAGTGCTCGCAGGGAAGAGAGGATCAGATCTGTTAAACTGGATGGTCAGTGGGAGCTCCTGTTACAAAAATCCTTGCAACGACATCTTCAGCTAGGTTGGGCAAGACGCCCTGAACCACTGCTCTGCTTGGCTCCTATAATCCAGCTGGCCCACGGTCTTAATGTGACGACTCTGGCACATGCATGATCCATTGCAACTGGCTACTTTAAACTGCATTAAAAACACCTCCTAAGTATCTTGCATACAAAAGACTGTCCTCTGTGACCTTTTCTGCCTCTACAGAAACAGTTTGTATTGACTATTTAGAAGTGTCTTATCTTTGTACAATTTCATCAATTTTGCAGCAGGAACCCCCTGGGGTAGTGTCTGGAAGGAAGGTACAGATTCTTCACCACAGATGTTGATCAGTACATTTAAGGACACAAATTGGTCTATGCACAGCTTATCCAAATAATTTTTTAATTTGTTTGGATTTTTTTTTCAGAAATCTAAATTAAATTTATGTAATTAAAAAATTTATCAAAACATCATCAGAATACAGCTGTTAAAAAGCACCTGTATCTGAGAAACCAAAATATTTCTGCAGTACACACTGCACCACAAAACACAGCAGTTACCCATAGAGCACAAAAGAAACTTTCTCCCATCGCCAATTTCATTTTGTACTACCTGCTATTTTTTTCACCTTTTAAGAGCCAGTATCCTCTTTGTCATTGAAGAAAAACACAATGTCCTCAAAATAAAAGCCCTGTAAAATAGCATCAATGTTAATATTTAACAAAAATTACAAATTCCTAGTTGTAGAGTTTTCCTTTATTCTTCTTTGCTTTAACAGACAATAAAATATTAGTTTACAAAAAAAACCACAACAAACCACACAACAACAAACAAACCAAAACCAAACAAAGCCAACCCTATTTAGGGAGGAATGGGAGGAAAAAAATGCGTTAATATAAACAACAACAAAAAAATGAGTAAAAACTTCTAAAATACTAAAGTATCTTAGAAGCTTCACCCCATTTTCAAAAGACACGACGGGGAAGTAATAACTTGGGACTCTCAGTGAATTAAGGGAAGCATGTTTAGACAGACATGTACAAACTCCTCTACTTGCGCTCCATGCTAACCAGCTGCAGATTGCCTCATTCTAGAAGTTATACACCTGCATTAGTATTTTGTTTAGGGAGAGCTAATGTACTATGATAAAGCAACTGGATGGTTTCTAGTTTGGAGGTTGCTTGCATTCAGCCACAGGAGATGCGGATCTCCTGCACAGTAGCAGGCGCACTTCATGCATTTTGGGAACAGTCACCCCTAAGGCTGAAGTCCATAGGCTTCACGCCTCTAAACTGGGATGTGTTTTCACAAGCGATTTATGCTAATCCAGGTCCATGCTGCCGGTGAAAGGGGTGGTTCAAAGCTTTCCCCTCGGTATGTTCCTGTCCTTTCCACTTTGGTCAGTGCTACTTGTGTGCAGCCATGTCATGGGCCGGACCAAACAAAAAAACCCATCTATTGGATCCCACAGTGCTTAAACCAATGATCTAGTGGACTTTAAGACACAACTATCAAAGGAGAATAAATATGCTGCCTTTTTTCTTCCCCCCGCCCCCGCTACAGAACACCACTTCTACTTTTCAGATACCAGAAAATGAAAAAGAAAAATAGACAGCAATCAAACTATGCAGTTGCAGAACAATTCCATTCTTTCAACTACTATGAAAACTGCCAGCATGTCATGGCTAGCCCAGTTGTGTAGTTAATTGGCCTTAAGAGAATGGGAAGGCTGGGTTGAGAGGGCTGCTGCTGTCCCTGATGGATTTTAGCAACCTGACAGAGACAAGCTTCTGCATCTTTTGCAACTTTATTGTCACCTGTGTGTTAAGTATTGCAATAACTGTCTCTCTGTTTGGCCTGTTCTAAATTTGTATATACTGTTATTTTAAGACAAAAAGAGCGACTGGGTTAGGTGGACCTTTCTGGTGGAAAGAAACCACTGAGCCTCCTGCAATTGCTGGAAGAAAGAAGCAAGCACAGGGAGAAAGAAATCTGTAAATAATGCTGAAATTTAGAAAATGTTGGGAGAACAGAGTGCAAAAAGCCTACTGTTAGAAAGAACTTCTTTGTCTCCCAGAGGGAGCTGTGTAGGGTTTGCTAGAATGCCAGTGTGGCTAAAATCCAGCCTGGAAACACAAACCTTTCTGCAAGGACACTGAGGTTGTGGAAAAAGTTGGTTAAAAAGCCTTCACTCTCCTTTTCTGCCTAACCCAGCTTGTCTAGCTTTCTCTCTTTAAAAAGTTAAAACAACTAGTTTATAGTCTAAAACCTCGGGAATTTTCTTTAACATAAAAATCTTTTGATCTTCCTTGGGAAGTTCACTATCAGAAAAAAAAAAAAAGGTCCAGACAGCTCTGCCTGCTGGTTTGGGGCCTCATCACAGCTATCTCCTTCCTGTATTACCAGGCACCTAGCAGTTGTAAGTGGTGACCCTCTGTCCCTCCAAACCCTGTCAGGGTACATCTGGTATAAGGAAGGAGCAGAAGAACAAATCTAAAAACAGAACAAAAGAAAAAGATGAGAAGTGAAGGGAACACGGATCTATGCAATCTAGGAAGTACAGCAGACAATGGGAAGAAATTAAAGAGCTTTGTCTCCTTATGAAGTCAGGTGGAGATACACTAAAGAAAACTGTCTTTTTTTCTTAACATAACCTTTCAGATACTCAGAAGCTGTTTCGCAGTCTATAGATAAATTAAAGAAGTCAAAACCAATTACCGGTTTAGCCTATAAAATTTGAAAATATTGCTTTCCTAGAAAGGAGACTAAGAAACTTGAGGAAGAAACTTGTGAAGCTTTTTCAACAAATCTGAAATCCAGTCCAAGTCCTATTGAATTAGAGAGATTATGACATCATAATCTGAGGTCAAACAGCAATGGCATTAGAAATCAAAACCTGAGAAGAGCAGCGCTAGGAGATCTTAACTAAGAGTAGTAAAATTATTAAACAATTAATTAATAAAGGAAGGCAGTATCATAAAGAACAGAATGAAAATAGTTGGACAGAAACTGATAGCCCTGGTTAATAAATATCGGGGCTTATGGAACAGGAAAAAAGAAAACAGAGCTGAAGGCTAAAAAGAGGTATCTGCAAAATACTACTGGAATGAGTTGATATAAGAGAGTACGAAAGGTTATTCAAACCTGAGTACCAGAGCAGTACTCTGTGCTTGGACGGGGTCATTATACTTGAAATGAAAACATTTTCTAAAAGCCTGCAGTTAAAGAACTGAAACTACCTAAAGAGAAACAAAATATCCATCATGTGCACAGTGAAGAAGGGACAAAATTCCTTTATGGGAACTGTTCAAGAAAAAGCCGCTTTCAGAGCCTGTGTTTATCACCTTGAGTATGAAAAAGTTTTATCACTTACAATTTAGACACTGATACATAAGTTAATATCACCTCCTGTATTTCATTACATGGTTTTGACAGAAAAAAGAGAGTCATATTGAACATGGAGAGATAAAACTCAGACTGCACAGTGAGCAAAACACTCTTACTGTGAGTTAACATGAGCTAGTTGCAAAACAAAATCTTTAAAAAGTGGTTTTCATTGTTTCAGGAAATAGCATCTCTCCTTGGACTGAAAACATGGCAGACTCTACAGCTCATTGACAGAAATGCTTGGAAGAAAAGGGGCAGGCAATGAAGATTTTAAAAGTAACTAAAAAGAATGCAAAACCACAGAAAGGTACAGAAATAGCTACCAAACAGGCAAAGGACAGGAAGGGAAAATTAAAAAAAAAAGTGGTAATAACAGCAAAAAAGTGGCAAAGAGCAGAAAGTGACGCTACGTGTGTGAATACACTCAAAGGCAATTGACATCAATAATCATAAGAGTCCCTTATGTGTTGAATCTTCTCTTATGAGACGGTGAGTAGGTACTGGTTATCCAGAAGCTGGAGTATTTAAAAATGCAAGTCTCTAGCATGTAAGATCATACATAACATCGATATATATCGGAGCTGGCACCCTGGCTGGGGTGAGAACAGACAGTAGACTACAACTTGATTATTATGCATTTAAAAGTTATGTTAATGACTATGATTTTAAGTGTATTTTAAAATTCAGGCTTCAGCTACATAGATTCTACAAGTCTGTAGAAACTACTATCAGTGTGGCAAAGCTCAGACTTTTGTTTGGTGCCATAAAATTGGCATCCTGAAAATGAGAATACTGAATAACTTCTCAATATCGAATAATTATTCAATAGAAGGCTTAAAGGGAGACTGCCTGATTATATAATAGCTTATATTGTATTTTTAGAAATGTTATGCCCACAAAAAGAGCTGGGGAAAAGTACTATTGATAGCTGGCCACCTGAGCTAGCTTTTGCAGACACAAGAGAGTACGCATGTGATACTATTCAGAACAGCTAAAGCTGAAATGGCAGGAAAGACTAAATCTTTTCATGTTGCTCCTGACTTCTGCATAGAAAAGAGAAACCACTCTCAGTTTCTTCCACAAAAGAAAATGGAAAAAGAAATGGACATTCAGAATTTGAGGTCTGACACAGAGTAGACAGGGGAGGAGATGCTGCAGGAAACAGCCAGGAGAGAGCTAAACCCCCTGAGGTGCCTTGGATGCTGCAAGACAGGGTGAGCTCACAGGCTGCCTGCGATGCCTTGACACCAGGCTCAGAGTGCCAGTCCCAGCTCTCTTCGCTCTTGTGTTCGCCGCCTCAAGACACAGTCTGCCATGTGCCTAACCCCATTCGCCGAAGGTCAGGCAGTCCCTGCTCTGCCTCCCTCCACCTCCTGCTTCTGACTGCTTCCCTGCCTTGCCTCATGTAGAAATGGGGTTTTCTCCAGGGAGGCAGGTCAGCACAGTAATCTGGCAGAAAACACGTTGCTTTAGCGGATTTGTTTCCCTCCAGGCCAATGAGCCAGCTGAGCAATCCCAGGTTCCCTTACAGCTTAGTTAACCTGATTCATTCATTAAAGACCCACCTTATTAGATCTGACAAAAGATACGCTGAGAATATTACATGATGTGCAATAGTGCATTTTAGCACGGTCTTCACGGTTCCTTCTGGAACAGGCTGCCCAGAGAGGCTGTGGAGTCTCCTTCTCTGGAGATATTCAAAACCCACCTGGATGCATTCCTGTCCTACCTGCTGTAGGTGAACCTGCTTTGGCAGGGGGGTTGGTCTAGGTGATCTCTGAAGGTCCCTTCCAACTCTCATCATTCTGTGATTCATACACTGGCATGTACCCTACCGGTTTTGTACTCAGACTACATCACTGGAATACTATTGCAGGATTCATAACTAGAGTGGGAAAAAAGACATAGTCTCCTGCCAAGAAGAGAGTGAGGGGCTGGGAGAAGGAGACAGAAATTAAAAAACTCCCAAACCACCAGGAAACACAAATCTGTTGACTAAAATGTAAATAACTCATTCCAACAGCTGAGATTTTTTTAAAAGGTTCTGCACTGGCCTGACTTCTTTCCTCACTAAAATCTCACATTGGGATATTTCATGGATAAAACTTACCTTGGCACAATAAAATGTGAGCTTTAATAAGTAAGTGGCATGTAAATTTTGGAGAAGTTGAGGATAAGCATACCAATTCACTGCTTACTAGAAACTGGTTTATCCAAGGGCTGGTCACCTAAGCAAACTAATTATGCAATCTGCTTCCATTGAACGTTCAATATTGATCATTTCATGTAACCGCTACATACAGAGACATAGACCACATCTGGTGTCTGGATGTGTGCCATGTCTTTCTAATATAGGGGAGATTTACTATTATTCTATGCAGGAGAGTAAAAAAAAAAAAAATTTGTAACTCAGACTCTCTGATTTACCCTTGTGATCTTGTATACTTTCTTCCCAATGGCTATGTACAGAATATAATTACAACCTGTCACCTATTTTTTTTCCTTTGCTAGGAAAAATGCAATTTAGTTGAAGCTAAATGTTTTGTGAAAATGAATCAATTTCAATTAAACATTTGCTAGGATGAATTTTTATATGTAGAAGGCTTGGATGGAGAGCTAAGAAAGTACAGGTTGTGGAAAGAATCTCTCAGATCCGAAATAACAATTGCTTGAATCAGAATGGGCAAAAAATTAATAAAACCTCCCTGCTCCAAAAGAGGCAAAGAATCTAGTTCAGCCATCCTCACTCCGTGCTTTAAATACTCAGTAGTAGACAGTGTGAAATCTTTCTTCCTGTGTGAAAACCTAGTCTCACATTCATTTTACTGCAAAATAAAATAGGCTTCAAACCTTCGATGTTTCATAAAATGGATTTGCTTTTCCACTTTAATTATAACAGAGCCTTACTTATAGTTGGCCAGCTTTTTGTCACCACAGAACTAATGTCTTATTTGAGAAAATCCTTCCTAGTGTATGCTAATTGGAAAGATGTAGCCCACGCTAAACCTCCTTCAAGTTAGACAACAAAGAAGTGAGTATAATGCAGAGTTACATTTCTGCTTGCAGAAATTATTTATTTGAAGAAATGACCATTCAAAGAATAATGATGAACTTCTTAGATGAGCAAAGGAGCTTCTGGAAGGATGGTTAGAATGGTGAATCAATCAGGTGTGACAGATAATCTTTCCAGTGAGCTAACATACATAGATACATATGTATATATATATTCCTTTTTAAGATGCAAGGGTTCAGTTTTGGACTGCTTAAACTGTGTTGTTTAGATGTAGCCACCAGGTCAGATAAAAACCTGACTAACATCAGTTGGCTTTTCTTGTTTTGAAAACTACTGCATTATCCTAATGGTTGTAATGTTCATGCTATTAAAAGGATATACTAAAAGGTTCAAATGTTTGGTACAATTAATTTCTGTAATAGTACATCTTAAAAGGAAACAAAAATTAGCAATAAATAATTTCACTCCTTGAAAGTCATAGCTAGCATCGCTAGGCAGAAAATCTAGTCTAATTTGAGTGCTGGGGAGGGGGGTTGAGAAAAAAGGGAAAGAACCATCTTCAAGAATACTTGTTAAAATGTGAAAACAATTGATTGTGCCCTTTCACTGGGGATACTTTTAACAATTTTTTGCGCACTTGACCTTCACTGCTAGGCCATACGAGCTATGAATCCATCGCGTAACTTATTACCTGATTGATCACACGCTACACGAAACTGCAAAATCCAGGGGGCTGCACACTCGAAATGGCACAGGATGCGGCTACGCCTGTAACTCCCCGTTGGGCCAGGTCAGTGCGCTGTAGCCCAAACAATCCCTGCCCGCCGCCCTACTCACTCCCTCGCACTTGCCTGTTTCAAATACACTCACGCACCTCCACGGACACGTATGCAGATACACAGTTCCTCCAACACGCGAAAAGGCA
>VYXH01007016.1:71924-105037 GCA_013397275.1 Burhinus bistriatus | reverse complement strand
ACTAAATAATTAACATTAATAATACTAAAGAACCAATATTGATCCCGATACCAATATAAAATATACAAGGATTATACTCAGCCCATTCTATCAGTAGGAAGCCGTGCACTCCCAGCAGTGGACAGCAAATGTCGGACACTGCGAGCGCTACGGCTTCGGGAGGAAGGGAAGGCCTCAGGGGTCCGGCACCGGGGCAAGAAGTTCTCAGGGTTGCAGCCATCATAGAAGAGGAAAAAATCCTCAGCAAACTTTCTAATTTATATTGAATGTGACGTTCATGGTATGACATAATCCTGTTGGCCAGCTTGGGTCAAGTGCCCAGGTCTCGCTCCTCCTTGTCCTTGCACCTGGCTAGCTCGAAAACACTGAGACCTTGAAACCCACACACCATAGCTGGCTATGAAGTAAATATTTTCACAAATTCAGACACTAGAGTCTTCTGGAAATGCAGTTTTCCCTAGCATTAGAAGAGACCTTACTGAAAAGTAAAATTACTGAAAGAGAAATTAATCCTGTGTCGCTCGAACCAGGATAGTAACCTATGTAAGACCGATGTGTATTCCCTGTGTTCCCACCATGGGCCAAGATGTTGCATTCTTTTTTTCTCCATCGTGCTGGTGTTCCTGAACGATGGTTCTCATTTCTGGATGCTGTTCCGCTCTGATGGGAAGCAGTAATCAATCATCGAGTGAGGTACGTGCTGCGTCCCGGTGGAAGGAGCAGAAATGTTAGCAGAGGTTACAGTTGTAGCATACATCTGGCGAGCAGGTGAGGAGAGTCGTGCACGAAGGACAAATAAAACATCATAATAGGTTCATACTAAGTCAAACCTAATCTAAGGCCCGTATGGTGTAGCATTCTGTCTCAGGACAGGCCAAAGGCAGGCATCCAGAGAATACAAATATGAAACAATTGCACAGCAATACCTACCCAAAATATCATAGCGTGGTTGCAGACTGGGTTACAAATGTGTCACACACACACTCCCGCTCCCCTTCCCCCCCCCTTCCCTCATTCGTTTGGTACCAGCTGTCTGTTAACTAAGTTTACGTCCCCATGTTATCACACCGAACAAGACGGCAAGCAATCGATTTTTACTCATCTCCTCCCAGCCATTCATCAGTCTGCAGGTCTCTGCTATATTCTGGCAGCTCTTTTCACTACGTGTTCTCCAGAAAGAAGAAAAGTTGCTCTTTCACACCATCTGTTGGAGTTCCACAAATAATCAGGAGTCTAAATGTGACCTTTAATAGCATCATCCTAATGAGCTCCATACTTCCCAAAAGCGGGTCAAAGTTCCTCAGTACTTTCCTGAAGGGATCCTAAGCTTTAGCTAAGATAAATCACACGAATACGTTGACAAGAGGTACATTGAATGCAAGTTTCCCAATTTTCAGGAAAAACTCCCACTGTCGAACAGTGGTTGGGCAGCACAATAATGGCTTCAGAGAGATAAATTATCTAAGTCATCTAAATAAACCACATCTATTTGGTAAAATTAGGAAACTTAAGAGAAGGAAAGAATGGAAATTTAGTCGAAAGCAACATCTTGGCAGGTTGAATTTCCAAGATGCAAAAAAGTCTGTTCTAGTCAACAGTGTGTCATCGAAAATAACTGAAGAAGTCAAAATATTGCTATAAGCTGCCTAGTTTTCCTGATGTTGTGGAAGTAGTAAGCAAGTGATTAAATCTAGTTTCTTAAAGGTGTATAGACTTCCAGCTTTCTCTGATATCGGTAGGATTTAGGCATCTAAATATATTTATAGATCTGTTTATGTATTTTTTTAATATTTTAAAAAAATTTAAAATAAGATCTCCATTAGTATTCAGCGAGCTTAGAGGCTCTCTGACCTGCTATTTAGCAATGCTCTCATTTTCCTATAAAGAGAAAGATACAGTGATCTTATACAATAGTTTATTTTACCTTTGGGACATAAAAAGCCTTTTGTTTAACAGAGTTATAAAGCCATCAAGAAATCTAAAATGATTGGCAAAGATATCAATGTTTTTTCCATCCCTCGTGGGTGATAACAGGGCATCAAAATGAGAGCAAAATGGCATGATAATGGAAATTAAATGCCAGCCAGAGCATTTTTAGGGGACATTGTTATTCACCCTGAGCAAGAATTAAAAAAGAACATGCTGACTTTCCTAAACTTATTAACCACACTGTGCTAGTGTATACAAAGTAAGAAAGTCTTGCTAGGAATTATCCTCTCTGCGACCAAATAGATCATCTGTTCAGGGCCTTCCTTCCCTGTTAGCTCTAGTTTAGGCCACTGAAATCACGAGATTCAAACCCACATCTTTAGGGTGCCAAGGCAGTAGAGTTGCAGCCAAGCCCAGCTCATTGTTTGTCCCTCCTGGATACGGACGACCTGGTAACTCCATCCGCAACCTGCTCCAGAACAAGCAGGAACTGCGTTGTAATAGGAGATTATGATTTCATGAGATACTGGTTCACCAAACTGTAATACTAAAAATCCTTGGAGAGTTGATATTAAAATACTGGAATATTCTGACTAATGCATAAGACTTTGTGGATAAAGAATGTTATATTCTTCCTACAATGTAGATGAGTTATTCACAAACACAGATACCTCATTACTTTGAAATGCTGAACACTTTGATCACAAACCTGTCACAAAAGGGTTTCAGAAAAGGAGGCAGTGGTAATAGCAGGCAGCTGTAACTCTCCAGTATTGAATTCCATCCAGGGACAGAAAAAAATCATCATTTAACGCCTATTTCTCTCAGGTATGCAAAACATAAAAAAATGAAGCCAGTAAAATGCACAAGAAATTACAATACTATTAATTAGAGCTTTAGATAAGGGTTAACTGGGTGAATGCTCAAAGAGTAATAACTCTCAATGTTATTTCTAAGCAGTATGCAGTTTCAGTACTGACCCAAGTGATCTGGTTCTTACCTACTACAGGGTACAAAAATCTTTTGTGGGCGATCCATATCCAAATTCTTCACAGGCCCCTACAACGCTAAAACTCTCTTTCTCAAGAGACTACTCAGCTCATGATGTATGACATAAAAAGTATGGATTTCTGTCTAAGCTTCTCTTCAAACTGTGGGCTGTCAATCACTGAAAGAGAAAGCAAGGAAGGGAGGGAGGTGGAGGGCAGGGGAAAAAAGGCATGCACATCCGTACACACAAAGGAGCTGGAAGGCATTGCTTGTGATGGATACATAAGACATTGCTTTCTGAAATCAAATCCCCAAATTCACCCTCCCCCTTTTCATGTGTCTTTCATTTACGTACTGTTTGTCATTTTCTGTTTTCCCATCTGGTGGCAGTTGTGTACATCTGATGAATCCTCCAGAACTTTCAACTTTGTATCCTTCTTTGGTTTCTTAGCTCATTTACTGTTAACTTCTTAAAAGCTTTTCTCAAAAGCAGTCACTTAGGTGACGTGTTGGACTCGATGATCTTAAAGGTCCCTTCCAACCTAGAAGATTCTGTGATTCTGTGTTTCCACTTTTCAGGTATAAGGCAGGTGTTGCTGGTACTCTCTGTGCTGCTTGCCGAGTTTTAAACTCCATCTTTATAGCTTCTAGATTACAGTAACAGGCATACACTATATGGAATAATACTCACAAATGACCCCATTGTTCAGTATGCCGCATCCCATACGTTTACTTACGGCAATAAATCCAATCGCATTACTTCAGCTACGGCAGATTTATACCTGCTTCCTATCAGTCAGTGCATTGACTTTAAAATTTTGTTCTGAGTTTTTCATCACCCATCTGAAACATCCCTTTCATACTATCAAAATTGGTCTGCATTTATACGTACCCTCAGTCCTTACTTTCTAATAATAAATCTGAAATTCATCAGTCTCCTTGCCAGGTCTCTCATCCATGGGTAGCAGAGCATTCACCTGTTACGCCCCTGAGCTGTGGAATTCCCTGAACTGAAGTCTCATCTCCAAATCCCCTGAGCTTTTCTAATCCCACTTTGATTCGCACTTATTAAAAATTACTTTTAATATTTGATCCACTACTGACACATGCTGTAGGCTTTACTGACATACTTCTATTTTCTTTACAGCAGATGCACTGGAAATTTCAGAACTAAAAATGTCTTTTTATTGACTTTCCATATAGATTGCAAGACTTGCCTTTCTCTGTCTTTCATTTCTGGGGTTAAGCATCAGTTCATCTGCTTAGGCTGTGGTGTCCAGACCCCAACTCTAAGAAAAAAGAAGAAATTCCTATTGTTATTAGTAACATATCATGAATAAAATGCAGAATACTGAGTAGGCACATCATAAAAATCTCCTGATTACTATTAGAAGCACTCTGCAAAACGTTAGCTAATTAAAACTCAATATCCTTATGGCCTATGGCTACTATGTTCAAGGAAACTGAAGCAGAGAGTCAAAAACCACACTAGAGCATTAGTGAAGAGACTCAGGCGTTCCAGCGTCTAAGCCCTGGGGTGGGACAAGGTCTCTTTGTTGGCAGCGGGTATGCTCATGTCTTTCCCACCCATGCTCAGTCTGCATTTTATCACTTGTGGAAAGACAGGTTTTATTATAGGAGCCCATGCATTATTGCAGTACTCAAAGGTGAAGCACAAGCAGCTCTAAAGCATGTTAAGACTGTAACTCCCGAGGGCAGGTGTCATCTTGACTCGGGATCTGCATCCAAGTGACCTAAGCTTCATCTCACCCCTTCAGGGTGAAGTAAGTGATAGTTTTAAAAACCCAGTGCAAGCAAGAGCTGAAAACAAAACACATTTGCACTTTTGTTTGGTTTTTTAATCCTTTCAGATATATCTGATCCCCTATATATATGTATATATATACACACAATCACAAACTTGGGATAAACTTGTGCCATATCAGAGAAAGCTAAAGGCCTATGTAAGTATTGCTTGGAGAAGGGAGTTAGTAGGATGTTGTCTGACAATTTGGGTAAAGCCAGTGGGGATCGAGGACAAAGGTTAATATCAGAGAGCGATGCTGTATAAAATTTCACAGCAGGTAAAGCTCAGAAGAGCATATCTGTGGGAAGTGCGTAGGAGAGAGGGATTTATTTTCTGATCATGTGAAACGCCTGCACTTCCAATTATTTCTATTCCCTGAGTGAGTTTAATAGAAGTGCTTAGTAAACTGTGAGTTTCAGTGATTTCTCAAGCCTTGCCCATGCAGCAGGCCACTTCTCAGCTCTGGCTACTCTCTGAGCGCACACTTGGGATCCCCTCCCCGGCAATCCACAGCTGGGCTGCAGAAAGAATTGCCCAGTGACGCTTGTTGCATCACTGAAACACTGAATAGCACTGGGCCAAGAGAAAGCCCAGACAGAATGAACCAGCAAATGATGATGATTTCTCTTTTACATTTACATCCCCCCATCCTCAGTTAATGTTTGTAAGACAGTGTAACAGGGTACATGTATTTATCTTTACTGACTGAGTTCCAGATCAGCCTTTCTGAGATTAATATCATGTTGCCAACTCGACTTATGGCAATACATCTATTCCCATAAATTATTGGTGCATTGAATTTGCTTTAGTGCTCTGGAACTTCTTAATTGTTCTATGGTTTCTTTAAAGTCAGCATTAATGGTTCAGAGAGTTTCTCAGTTAGCTTTTAATACTCTTAGGTACCAGTTATCTGGCCCTGTAAATTCAAAAAACTGTTTAGCTCTGACAGTTGCTGTTTAACAATCTCCCAATTTATTGATCGAGTAGAAGGTAGTCCTTATCACTGTCAGATATGAGTATATCACACTGGTTCTTTCCAAATCAGAACAGAAATATTTATTGGGTTCTTTTGCCTTTTCTGCACCGTGGTTGACAGCTTTACCATCCTTGTCTACTATCAGCTGTGCAGCACTGTTAGCTTTCCATGTTTCTGCCGCATTGAAAGAATCTCCTCCTGTTCGCCCCATATTGTTATGCTCTCTTTAACTTTTCCACACGTATTTATAATTCCTAATTAGCAATGTACACTCCTCCAACAGCTTCCCAGTTTTCCAAATGTTTTATGTTAGTTTTAATGAGGAACATTGTTCCCTTTCAACTGGTGAAGCTTTCTTACACCATTTTGGAAATGTAATTTTCTTTTGCAACTTTGTGAAAGAAAAAATTCAACCTTAACTACAGTTGTTCACACTACAGTTCTGAAGCAAGGCTATTACTGGTTAAAGCAATAGCCTCTTTGTACTTAATAAACAGAACTATATAGACATATATTTATTTTCATTCAGTAATTGATTGTCACTTTAATAAGCATCTCATATTTTAACTTACATCATAATGGATAAATACTGCAAGATGAGCCCGAGTGCTGGTCTGAACACTTTTCCTGCCACAAGTGTTTATGGGAATTTTTTTTATATTAAATGTAAAAATGTTAAAGGAAAAAATTTGCCTTCTGTTGAGTATTTTTAGTTAGTAAATTTAAATGGCTTTATTACATTAATTTATTACAAAATTACTAAAATTCAAATAAACAAACTTCTCTTTAACAAGAATGAAGCATGTTAATAATTCTTGCTTTTCTTTTGCCTTTCCCTCCCTCCCAAAATCTAACAGAGGGGTTCTTTGCCTTGCTGGAGAAAAAGGTTAAATATCTGAGAGTTCCCAGTGTCTGCTCTGAAAGCATCCTAAGGAAGGACAGACACAGCCTGAAGGGGTAGGTAGCTACCTGCCCCAGCTGCAGCAGCTCTCCCACCCAGCACCTGCATGTGCAACTGATGGGAATTGTGTGCTTTTAGCTTTCTGAGGCTGTTTGGTCACTCCACTTTACCTAGGTTTGGGAGATTGCTAGCAAGCACAACTAGCTAGAGGCAGGATTCAATTTTACAGAGGCCAGACAGGATTTTAATCAAAGCGAGACTCCTTCATACTGTGCTGACTTTTCCTCTGCCTCCCCTTCAGTCTACTCCTCTCTGCTTTGCTTTGTTTTGCTTTTCCTGAACATAATCCTTTCTGCCTAAACTTTCCTAAAATGCCTCATATTCAGCAACCATCATACTGTTAGCTATTTTGGCAAGACGCGCTCTCCTTTTTCTGTTCTGTTTATTTAAAATGCATGGTGACAGGCTGCCTCTATCCTGTGTATCACATGTAACGAAGTCAGGCCACGTTCTTGTTTTCTTTTCAGCACCTATCATGCAAAAGTCAATTAGAAGTGGTACTATAGAAGGGAGAAGAGGCAACAGATCTATTTCTTTCCTTTTTCTTGGTGAAAGACAGGAGAGCATAGCTCAGATTTACATCACTTCACAAAGGCCTGTTGAAGAGACTCCTTTACACATTGAGCTGGAATACCTGCTTTAAACTGATGATTGCAAGGTGTCACCAGAAGACAACTAATTTCTTACTGTGGTCGTCTTAATTTCCCACAGCACCGGTCTACTTGCTGCGTCAGAGAATGCAAGAGGGAACGCTCCCAATGATGGGTGCCCCAGGGACAGCGTGCCACCCCTCAGGGCTTTGTATGCTAAATGCCCACCACTGTGAATGGTGGTGTTTCAGGGATCTAGCTACTTATGCTAGGGACGGTAAGCAAGGGACAACAACATTTAGGGCTTTGAACTCAGACTCTAGAAGCAGAAGGAGGGAAAGTGTCTGCTTAGTTTAAGTTGCTGGATGGAGAAGCTCCCCCAAGCATGACAGGCAGCTCAGGAGTACATACACAAGTGGCTGCTTAAAAATTTAACAAGGAGGCAGTGGAGGCTGCTGTAATAGGTTGATCAAAGGCAAGAGTCAGCATCTTGACAGTGAGTGAGTGGTAATAGCTACGATAGGGTTGGACTGTAAAGGACCTGGAAGGCAAAAACAGTTATTTCTGATGCAGCATAGAAAAGGAAAGATGTGAGAGAGGGATAACGAAAGAAAGTGATCTTTTCAGCACTATCCTCCACGGCTACAAGTAGAGGAGAATGCTATTTGTCAAGGCCAGAGTAAGGGATGTTGCTGTAGCTGAGACGGAGGAGAGGCTGAATGGGCTGGATAGAAAATCTTCTGTATGGAAACCTTTTCAGAAGTGGGAAGCAGGAGGAGAATCTGTGAGGCTGAGATGTTGTCCCAAAGCCCCTCTAGTCAAAGCAAGCAGACCGCGGGCCTGACTGACGGGTATCGGCGGCAGGCAGGAGCTCCTCTAGCCGTGCCGAGCTTGCCTGATGGCTACCCACCTGGATGCAGATGCCAAAGGTGGGGAGAGATGTGAGTTTGAGAAAAATGTGTTACTAATTAGATGAAAGAGGGAACTAAATTGATGTCTGCAGAAAGCATTACCTAAACAGGAGGAGGGAGACAAGAGACATAAGAGCTTTTGGTAACCAGCTGAAGAAAACAGGAAGGAGGTAGCAGGGTTAGGCCTCTGTTGGTTAGTTTAACCCTGACTGCTCAAAGCCCCATCACTTCAATTATTTAATTCCTCTGGCTAATCCTTCACCTGCTACAGAGGCCTGCAATGCAACAGTCTTCTCAGGGTGGGAAGCACCAAGGTCTTTTTATGCCAGCCTTAAGTGGGGCTGCCGGAGCAGGAGAGAAACAAAACACTGCAAGTAAGAAGTCTATCACCTGTACTCATTTGGCACAAGCAATCACTATACCTTAGCAAAAACAATCTGCAGGTTTGAGACAATCTGGGACTCTTCTCCGAAAAGTAAGCTATTGCCTTTTCTTTTTAAGGCACAATTTTAATTTTTCTGATGTTCTGCTTAATCATTCCGAAATATTCCTCTTCTGTTTAGCTATACAACATATGGCACAGTGGGAGTATTCTGTGGTTACAGACTAATTCTAAAACCAATTTAAATTAATGTGAATGTAATTTACCGTCTATATGCCTCTAATGTTCCCTTGTCAATTGTACTCTTTATTACAATCAGGGAAGTATACTACTGTAGTTTCCTATTTTTCCACACATTACTATTTTAAAATGACGTTGTTACCCTCTAAATATGTGTTACAAATACTTATTATTCTTTCAGGAAACTAATCCACTTACATCTCTAAGATCCATCCTGTGAACATACTAAGTTTAACCTTGCTTAAGTTTTTTGGGTCTAAAAGTTCTTGCTTGTAATTATTGCAAAACATTATAGTGTCAAGAGGGAAGACGAAAATAATTCTCTGCACTGTTTATACGTTGAAAGAAAGAGTCAGAGTATGATCTACTGAGAACAGAGGTAAGAAAGCCAGTGAAAGTACAAAACCCAGGACAAGTATGGATGACAGCATCAGAGGCAATTAGCAGCTCAGGAAATACAGGTTTGAGTAGGAAACAAAAATAAAAGGCTTGGAAATCATTGGGAAAGTTAGGTTACAATGCATTGAAGCTAAATTTTAGAAAATCTGGAGTGCAAACACAGTTGATACACTCCAAGCAGAAGCAAATGGGACACCAACATTTCTTTAGGGTGGGAGGAAATGAACCAAAGGAGAGGGAGGATGAAATACTGATGAAGGAATCAAGAATGGTTTCAAAGCGTCCCAGCCAAACAAGCAAAAAACAGCAGAGAACAAACCAGGAACATCAGTATCTATAGCAGGGAGGAGAAAATCCTGCAGGATAAAGAGAGATAAATTGGGAAAGTTACTTTTGTCAGTATTTCCATGGAATAAATTCACAAGAATCTTTGCAGAGGCAGGTGAAATGAGATGGGAGGGGAAAAGTTTTGAGATGTTATCTGTGGACCACCATCTGACTAAAAAATTAGAAATATTCTTAGAAAAAAAATAGGAATGTGAGAAAACAATTTGATATTGGAAGAGGAGTGTTACTTGCAGTTGCCATAGAACCATACAATACTTTATTATTTGAACAATTTCACTGTCAGTTTCCCTGAAAATATTAGGAAGTTTAACCCCAAAATTACCACGTACTTAGAGAAAGAGATGGCAAGTTGTAGAAGAGAATCTGAACTGAAAATGACCTTCAACTCTTCTGCATAGAGTTACAACATGATCCTAGAACACTTCTAAAATTTCCCAAATCCAGTTGCTGCTTCATTTCATAATTTCCATCCATTTTTACCTACATTAAAATGGCAGTTAAAGTCAGCTTGAAGATAGAAGCACTATATTTATCTCTCATCTCAACATTATACAGTATTCTTAGAAAGGAAATCTGCAAACCCTGGCCTATCTGCTTTAGCCTTCACTGCCTCTTCTGTCCCTCAGGAAGTAGTTTGAGTTCCAGGTCCTGTTGGATAACAAGGATGTAGGACTAGGACTTACTTTCATATCCATAGTTCCTTCTTAGCAAATACTGGCAGCTTGATGTCTTTCTTATATCTTGCCTGTCAGCATCAGAGAGTATTTCATGAGGTCAGTGAAGTATTATTTCCCGAGTCTCTAGCAATACTGTTTGTTCATAGAAAGAGGTTGCTGAGGTAAATCTAAATCGAATAGAAAAATTGTATACCTGGGAAAACCCAACATATTACCCTTTCAGATAACTATGAGAACTTTCTGGGGTGAGACAAAAGCCAAATGCCTGAGTCAGCATGCTCATAATCATTACATCAGAAATCATGTTGCACGTAGTCCGATGGCACTTGAATGAAAAAAGCTTATCCAAACAGGTAAGACTGATGTGTATAAAAGTTCCCCAATGCTACAAAAATCCATTTTTTAGAGGCCCAAATTGTAAAGTGACTAATGTTGTATGATCAGTCTCAATGACAGATGAACTGAATCTGGCACAGGATCTCAGTAGCATTATTCTTGTGAGCAAAACAAAACTTCTTGGGAAGGGCATAAGTCGTGCTAGCAATTAGTAAACTATCAAAGTTAAATTCAATTCACCCATTTGACTGTAAAAAAATTCATAATAGGTAAAATGTAACCATAAATTCCTAATTTAAAATACATATTTTTACTTTTAATGCATCAGAATGAAATGTCAGATTTTATGTATCCTGAGTTGTACATTTTTTTGGATGTTGTATCAAAGTAAGCATGTGAAGTCTACACACAGAAGATGACAATGGGAAAAGAACAGGCCAAATTTATCCCCTCTTGTGTCTTCATGAGAAGAACTGTTTCTGTAGATGGAGGCTTAGATTTGATCAACTGTCAGAGGCAACAACTAGAAAGTAGCTGTAGCTAAAATAAAGTTACATGCATTATTTTACATACATTACTGGAGGGAAGGCAAAATTACTTCCTTTCTCTTTAGGCTAGATTTCAAACAGCAAAACCAAGAAAAATCCCCACAAATGCCCTCTCTACTATATTTAGTTTCACTTGGATAAACTACCTATCCGACGCAGAAACTGAAAATGATTGTACTTTCTTTTTATGAAACAAGTTTGATTTACAGTAAATCATCTTTACGATGCAGAATTTCAGCTAAGTTAAAAGTAGAAGTTCAGTTAAGACAGGAGAAGGTTTTCCTTGATTATTGGCAGAAAAGCTAGGAGTGTTTCAGGATCAGACACCGTTACTGAAAGGAAAAAGAATGTACAGAAATTAAATGGGACAGTTCTCTCAAGAGCCCTTCCATTATTTTTTCTTGCCTTGTCTATCATGAACTGTCAGATCATGCTTTTCACTACCATTTCCAAGAACTGTTAGGGAGCAGAGCTGCATGGGATGTGGAGGAAGAGTTTCTTACCTTTGTTTTTGGTTGTTAGTTTCTAACAAAACAATTTCTAATGGAAAACATTGAACAATCATTTCATAGACAAATTACTCATGTCCAAGATGACCTGTGACCAGAGCTCACTACGGCATTTAGATCCAGGATCTAAACCTTTTTTCCCATCCAGTTCAGAGCAGAAATCTGAACATGTACATCTCACATACAAGCTCTAACCAGCAGGAGATGTGTATACAGCAGGGGAAAACAGAAAAGGAGGAAAAAAAATGTTTCTGTCTCTGTTGCAGCCTCTCTCTACTCAGCATATCATGCCAGCAGCTCTAAAAGCAAAATTCATAAAAGCCAACCTTCCTCATTCAGGTATAGGTGCTCATAAGCACATTAAACAGCACTAAGCCCAGCTTTTGATCACAGGTCAGCACAAAGTTCATGCCAATAAACTTCCCCTTCTGTAATGCATAATAGTATGCCATTCTTTAAACTTTTCAAATGTTTTTCAGAAGTTGCCAGCCAGAAACAAAACTAGAGGAAAGAGCAGTGTGTTCTTTTAACCAGGAACATCCCGCTGTCCCTTGTTAGGCACATACTTAAAAACAGAGAGCTGATTCTTTTGCTCAGACACAGGCAGTGCATGGCATGCAGAAATATATTCAGTGTATTTCATTAGTGTCAAGTGTCTAGCAGCAAAATTTTCCACTAGATACAAACATTTGATCTGACTTGTAGGCATGCACGTATATAGACAGCCTCATCGGTTCAAGTGTGCCACTAGAAAAGTCAGAGATTATGTCTTCAGACATCACTGAAAACAGCAGACAAGTGGTACTGGAGCAATAGCACATGATTGAAGAGGTCATCCAATTTGAATACACAGGCTATGCCACCTAGAGTGACTTATATAAAGCATGGGAAGCATTTCCCTCAAACTAGTTTTCAGAATATACCTGTGGCCCTGGATCAAACAAACTAAACAAGTCATGGTGGGTACTCAGGAAAGCATGGAGAAATGCTGCTAAGAAGTTTAAACAGAAAGGGAGATTTCGTGGCACTCGCGCAACATTTCAAAAATGGAAGATCCCAATAATCAGACGTTACAGAGGTGTAAGGGACATGACTTTCACAGGAATTGTTTCCAGGTTCTGGTGTCTTCTCTTTCAGAGAAGATACTGCTATTTTATGCCAAGAGAGAGAGTAGGTTTTTTGTGTCACTGAAAGAAGTGGTAGGTGAAATGAAGTACAGTGAGAAGCAACTATTTCCAGTTCTAGTACTGAGAGTAGGAGTGCAATGCTACTCTGTCCCCCGCCCATATTCTCAGAGAAAGCAGCTTCATCACAGCCATCTACAGATTTAGTGCAGGGGGTTGAAAACAAGCAAAGAAATCCAGGGCATTTAAGGACCAACGAGTAGGTCACAGAGAAGCTAGAGAAATTTTTGAGCTGATCTTTTAGTATCAAGCAGTAATAATATTTCCTCATCTCTGAGTGACTGCACTTCTCTGCATAACAAGCAGTACAATAAAGAGCAGGCAGCCAGCACGTGTCAGAGCAGAGAAATGCCTCCAGAGTTCATGTTCGCACACAGGAGCCAAGGAAAAGCTTGGGTCACACACACTAGATCCAGGAATTTAAGTTGATGCTTGTTCATCAAACGATTTGAATAATGCTTCTTTTGACATGTAGATTGCTTCTTGAAAAAGAGCTGCCATATCCTTTTTTGTCTTCTTTTCACACCACTGGAAGCGGAAGAGCAATTTCATATCTAATTTTCTGTTGAATTCTTCTCTTAGTTTAGTTACAGCAGGCAAAAAGATAAAGCACTGAATTATCCAACTCCTCATTGCTTATCATTTTTTCATAAGAAAAAACTTCTTTTTCAAGCTACCCTAGTCCATCCGCTTTTCTGAAGAAATACCAGCTTCTTTGGGGCTCTTTTCTTCCTCTTGTTTCTTTCTCTTAGCATGAACAAGAGCCCGACAACAAATGTGCAGGCAAACAAATATTTTCAAAACTATAAATATAGAAGGAAAATAGCACATTTCTTTATAGGAAGATACTGAAAAATGCTGTTTACGTGTATAGAGTAGTATGATTAATAAAAGACAACATAGCCTGACTTTTCAAACTTCTTTGCTAATAAAGATGGGTGCTCTGTTTTGTTTTCACATGAACACATGCCTCCTGAAAGTTACATCTTTAAAATATGTCCATAAATCACCATCAGGAGCTGAAGTACCCGCCCTTTGTGATTTCTAGGGAAGAACTTCTAGCTGAAAGAAACAAACCAAAAAATCCTGACAAGAAAATTATTGTTGGAAAATTCATATCCTTCTAGCTGTTTCAGTAAGTCATTTGAAAAGATAAAGATGTATTTGCATTAAATATAATGTTTTATGCAAACTACTTGAAAGAATCTTATGTTAGAAGTCCATACACATTGTACAACATCCAGCCTGCAGAAATAGAAGAGAAAGAAAAAAAAAATGCTTGAAACATTGGATAGAAAACATTGTTTGCTTGCCTAAGAATCTCTCTAGTCTATAAATGTCAAAAGCATTATTTCTTATATTATTTGCAACTATAAAATCAAAAGCTGTAGCTGAGGGTTTTTACAGGAAGTTAAAAGAGTTACTGAAGTTTAAATGGCCTTAAGCTCAATTAGATGCTTTGGAAAATCCTTGATTTGATATGGTTGTTTCATACTAGCTAATCAAACTACCTGTTCTCAAGGTTTAGCTAATTACTAGTTGTGTACTTATTTTTGTGCAGCTCAGGCACCTTTGGCAGTTGATGAAATTAGGCCAACTTCCCTTGCTTGAAAAGTCTAAAATAGTAAAAACAAACTCTACCAAGTATGAACTGCAATGTCAAGCTGTGAATTTATACTTGTGTAAAGTGAAAACAACCAGGAGCGCTACTTGAACTGCCTGAGGCAATAGGGGAAGGAAAAATAAATAACTAGAGCAAATAAGAAGAAAATCATAATGAACCCCATAAGGAACAAATTAAAATTATTTTAAATTCTTCTTCTTCACCTACGGTCCATGGTCCATCGCCATCAAGTGGCTTTCTGTGCCAGACCGCCTATGTGGTTTCCCATGCACCGTTGCGGGGACCTCCTGCAGTTCTGCTGCGTTCCCCAGCCCCTGTGGACATCCCCCTGCCCAAGGAGTCCAGCGCACAGACCTTCCCCGCGTATCGGAGCCGCAGGCCGGGCAAGAGGCAGAACTTGGTATCCTCAGTGCCAGCCGGGTGTGCTGTTTGGCCAGCCAAGCAGAACAGGTAGCCACGGAGCTCTCAGTGTGGCATTTCTGGACGTGAATCGCAGGCTCTCTCCCCTGCTCAGGAGGCGAGTTTTGGCAACGGGCAGAGGAACCTGGTATCCACAAAAGTGCTGCCTTTGTGTAAAGATCGGTCGCAGGTGGAAAGGTGGAGGGACTGACGGAGCAAATGCATACATTTTGTCGCCATAAGGAAAAAGGCTTTAGAGGGGGAGAAGAAATTACCAAGTTTCTTGCATTCTTCAGTGTTATAATACATTTTTGTCCACTCTCAGCTATCAGTTCATTATTTCAGTTCCAGTGCTACCTGCCATGTTATTCAAGTACCATACAGTAAATTTGTGCTGGGTAGTTTCCCTTCTTTCTACTATTCATATTTCCTAAGGAGACAGCGCAGTTCTTTCAAGAAAAGGCATTTAATTCACAGCCCTGCCACGGGCTCCCTGTGTGACCAGAGACAAGCCACTTAACCTTTCATTGCTTTGGCTTCCCCATCTCTAAAAAGGGAAGAATAGCAATGCATTTCTTACCCTTGATTCATTTTGTCTGTTTAGACTGTATGCTCTTTTAGGATGGAGGTTATCTGCACTGTTACAGTACTGCAGGATTTATCAGTATAAAGATATCAGTTGCTCATGTAAAATAGTTCAGAATTTTTATTTTCATACATGAGTTGAAGTTCATCACCATCTGAGCGAGTACAAAATGTTCAAATGTTCTTTTAAAAAGCAAGTAAATTGCTCCACACTGCCTATGCTTACAGATACTCTGCTGTCAGCCTCTAACAGTGGCATTTAAGCAGCGCTGTGCCTGGATTCCTGATTTCTGACAGCTGAGAATCTTACAGCCGGAGAGGGGATTAGGGACTGCCTTGTCTCCAAATTCCCCAGCTTTCTTGTTCAGCGCATCGTTAATGTGATTTTAATGTAGACTTGCCACTGTTATGTTCTTGCTTGATGCAGTGGTGATAATATGCACAGTAGCCATAAGAAACATAATATTGCTTGTTTCCACCCAGAATGTGTGGCAGTTTGGGGTCTTAAACTTAGACTGCCACCACTTTAATCCAGCGAGCTACTTTTGTATTACAAAGAAAGAAAAAGAAAAGGTGTGTGTACCAGCTGGCTAAGATTCCTGACTCCCTATTAACACACACCTAGAATCAAGCACAGACCTTCCACTTTCAGCAAGACAATTTGTGATTATTTTTTTTTTTTTAGGGGGGGTGGGGTGGGTGGGAATGGACACATTAGTCTATGTTGAGACTTAGCATGGAAAATGGTAGAATTACCTGATAACCTTGTGGCAATGGAAAAGCATTTGTCTTTTATACCATCAACCACACAGTTGCGTCTGCAGACGTTACTTCAGATGCCACAGACACTGGTTTTATTCTCCCCTGTGTGAGCCCCTGCCTCTCCAAGATAGCATGGGACAACTGTACCTGGCCTTGAAACCCATTTTACAGAGTTCAGCAAGGCTGATTCACCCTACCTAGTAAATTGATACTAAGATCTTGGGGAAGACAGGGGGAGAAAGGGAGTATGAGGGGCTGTGAGGAAGAAATATGTCTCATCCAACTACCAGTACTGTTGAATTATTAATGTGTTTTCTAACAAAGGCTATGACATGGATGACAAGAGCATTAGCAATTAGATATGCCACCAGTACAAAAAATACTTTTTTGCCCTATTCTTAAGACAGCTGGGACTTTCTTACGGTTGAAATTTTATAAAAGGTCTCAGCCTGTACTGAGCTCTTTTCCTGATTATTTTTTTTTAGCTTCACACACAGATTTATTCAACATACAAATTTACTAGTACAATCTAAATTTTGTGACCAAGATTGTGACTTAGAATTGCAGAAATAGCAAAGTTCCAAATCACAGGGACAATACAGAAACCATTTCAGAAGTTTTAACTCATTACTGTATATTTCTGATGGCTCAGGTTTCTAGGAAGTTAGCAGGCTGAAGGTTCGTAGCTCCATTCAGAAGCAGAAGGCTGCCTTTGAAGTACAGGTAGGAAAACACATATTTTAAGAATTTCAAATCTCAGCTTTATTTTTAGGCAGCCAAGAGTGGTGGTGTTTTTCCTTTAATTCTGTCCTCTGTCAACTCTTTCTGAGTAGCTTCTTGCAGAAGTGAGCAGACCTGATTAAATGATAGAGGTAGAGCAGAAATTCTCACGATGTTCACAAGTATTCACAAAAATCAAAGGCTTAGAGCTGTGTTTTAATTTGCACTCAAAAGATTTTAAATGTTATTCATCCTGATTTATAAGTGAAAGGGAGTTTGTATCAAGTTTGTTATGATTCACATTTTTCAATGTAAAACAGTCATACAAAAATACAATTTGGAATCAGGTGGACTGCAAAACACTAAAAATACCTGCTTTAATTTTAAAAAACTTTGTTGAATTAAAATGAGAAAATATGTATTTGTATTTTATATAGAAGTGCCTGGTTAGACTGACCTATTTGAAGTTTTACCTGCTGCTTTGTTGAAAGAGCGGTGATGCCACTACCATAGGAAATAGCTTGGACTTCTTTTTTTTTTGATCAAAAATGTTCAGTGTTAATAAGCATTATGGTTTGCTATCGTAATAATAGTTTTACAGTTTGACATGCAAGTAGAGGTTCATTCATTCATTCAAGCTACAAAGCTAAAAACAAGCAAAATTTTGGTAGGGCGAGATCACACATACATTCATATATGAAATAGTTCTGTCAATTAATTCTGTTAGTGGGTGTTGGAGAGGATGTTATCCTGAAGTCCTTCCTCTTCAGGCCATCCTGGAAGCTGGGAACTGGCTCCTTGCAGAGAATGGTTCCTTTTACATTAACATGGAAAATGAATGAGCCTGCAGTTTTCTTCTGAATGCAAACAGCAGTGTTAATGCTACCTGACTTCAGGCATAATTCCTAAACTAGTCCTGTGGTCCATAATCACCCGAACCACAATCAAAATCACTTGCTATCAAAACAAAACAAGAAAAACAACAAACAGAAGGCAAATGCATAATTCTAAATATTTCATTGTAACCACAAATTATCAGAGCAAAACTGTCAAGACTAGAAGCAGCAAAGCTGTTCATTTAGTAAACAACTGTAGATGGTAAAATGTAATTATCACAAAAGCAAACTTTACTAAGGGGATAACTGTGAGACTGTTAGAGTAAAAGGTCTATTTACATTTTTAATCCGACAAGCTGAGAGTTCTCAGGAGAAAACAATTCTTAATAAAACCACAGATGCAGGAGGTTCTTTTCAGCCCTCATTTTCCACTGTGCCTCTCATAACAAGCTTACAAAGCAAATTAAACTTATTTGTTTGCAGTAGTGACCAGTATTTATTGGCAAAATAATATATAAGCAGATTTTAGAAAATATATCATTCTTGACTCACAGGCTGAACTACTAATCTGGATTCCAGTTCTTCTGGCCTTGAAAACTGTTATAACTCTTTAAACTCACTTTTAGAGATCAAGTAAAAGTAGCCAAGAGGAGTAATAAAAACAAAGTTCATTCCGTGACCAGCTTTCTAACCTTAAGCATAGAGCTAGGATACAACTAGATATAGAAGGTAACAGATGTACCACCTCTTCAAAAGCAACCATACACTTAAATTTTCTACCTACGTTTTCACTCAAGAATAATTTTCTCAGAAATAGCTTTAATACTGTAAATAAATTCATTGCTACATTTTAAAGGGGAAATACAGTCTTCCGTTTCTACATTTTTATTTAAATATGGCTATCTCCATCTTTGCCATACTGCTTACAAAACTATTATTAAGAGATGTATTGGCTTTATTACTACTCAGTTGCCAAAAATATACTATATGCAAAATTTAGACTGAAAGAGATATCCGAGCATGGGACTGGTGAACAAAAATTCCTAGCCGGGGTCTTCTTAGCTTCTGTCCCCTGCATGGGTACGGAGCTCTATTGAAAACAATGGAGAGACTCCCACACAAATGTCAAGGATCAGAGCTGTAGATTGCAAAAGGACAAAAAATAAGGTTGATAACAAATGTTAAAGATGCTTATTTGTTTTGAGCTTACTAAAAAGAATCCAAATGCAAGCCCTTAGGACTAGGGGAAGGTTTGGAATAATCAGAAGCAATCTGTACTTCCCTTTGCTTGCTTCCCATGGGAGTAATTCTGTAAATCCCTGCTATGCATGTCAAAGTCCAGTCAGCTTTTTGAAGGTCTGAAAGGTCTTTTGAGAAAGACTTGGAATTGTTTTATCAGTTTAGCCTGTTCATTTGGGAACAGGCAGTTTGATGCTCTGAACATCCGCATTCATTTCTTGCTTTCGCAGTCCTCAGGGACCAGAAGTTCTTTGAACCAAGAAATCAGTGATGTTGCCTGTGTAGTTTATTTAAAGACCAACCTGCTCTTGGTAAGTGACCTTAGCTCAGCAACAAATGTTTGATTAATAAATCTGATGACATTGCTTCACATTTCTTACTTGATTCTACTGCTCTTTTTCAGGCAAAGCTCCAACTGAAGTTAAATGGAGTTATGCTCTGGTAAAGGTGGTTGATCTTAATTTAGCACCTGTTCCTTTGCCTGTGGATTAGCAGTTTGTTTGTGGCATCTTAATCACCTTTTCTGATATGATTAAGGAGCCACCCTTGTCTTAAGTTTCAGGGCCATAACACCCTATTGATTTTTAAGCAAACTCCCCATTGATTTCAGTAGGAAGCTCTACCTTTAAAAGAAAAAGAAGAAAAAAGAAAAAGAAAAAAAAAATCAATGGCATATTATGGCCCTTAGAAGGTAATCAGGACGGGAGAAATTATTTGAAGTTATTTCAGGGATTATAAAGGGATTTTGTTTCAAAACATGAGGAAATGAGACTACTGCATTGTCTGAACTTTCTTATTGATTTCCAGGCACAAATAACATATAGAGAACAAATATACAATGTTCATATCTGTCTGAGGGAAAGATAATAAAACCTGGTAAAGTTATGGTGCTAACCATGTCCAGTGCACAGCTATAACAACAACTGTATGATGGTGAGCTTTGCAAGGGCAGAGAGTGACTGTAGATTCCTCCAGATGAGTTATTTCACAGCGAGACTTGGACAGAGAAATTATATCTCTTCTAACCCATAGTCACTGAGAATTTAAAGTTTGGGGTTTTTTTAATTAATTTTTTTTTTTTGTAATAGAAATAAATCGCTATTAGTGCAAAACACTTAGGTCTAGGATACAGTTTTTTAGCAAAATCAGAAAAAAAAAATCCTAACAAATATAGAGAAAACCTTCAACTTTTATTACTATAAGATTTTTCCAAAAAACGAAACAAAACCAAAAAAAACAACCAACAAACAAAAAAAACTCCAAAAGTACTTCACTGAAAAAATCTTGCATGCTCCTCCTGTAGTTTCAGCTCTTGTGGGTCCTGTGAGGACATTGTAATGAGGAGCTACAAGACTCCAGCAGAGACTGGTTCTCTTCTCCAGCAGCATCTCTGAACCTCTCTCTCTCTCAAAGCCCAACAAAACTTTATGGTGCATTAGCCTGTCAAAAAAAAGTCTCAAATATATGCTCTTCTATTCCTTGTTCATGTGGTGTTTAGCTTCACTACAAAATAACTGTCCTTGTCGAGTTATTCTTCACATTAGCGCGGGTAGTTTAGCATGATCACTAGCACTGTAAAACTCTCGGAGCCAAATGGATGATAGCTCTCTATCCCATCCATGAACAGTCGGCTTGTACCTAACCAAGCATGGAGAACAAGGAGAGGCAGCTTGGGTCCACCTGCAGCCAGCCGTGCATGTTGTATCAAATAGCAGTTAGACTCATTAGTAAGCTCCTGTTGATACCTTCTTCCTCCATTTGCTGCCATTTCCACTCTAACAAAGACACAAAGAGGGGGTGCGCTTAAGCGTAAGTCCTTTGCACAGTCTACAGCCTGAATGAGCACATTTAATCCCTCGCATACAGACTGAGGTCAAAGCTGTCAAACTACAGCTATATCTCTAAAGCTGAAAATTCCAGTTGCTACTGTCTGAAATGAAGAATCGAGGTCTCTAGATGGGACTGTAATAGACACACTCTCTGTATATTGACATAGGTAGGTCTGTAACGTATGCTCAGCAGTAGGTTACATGTTACCTCTGACAATGTCAAACAGTATTATTCTCTCCACTTCTCTTTCTTTATTTGTGCTTGGATAGAAGATATTTGATCTTCCTTCCTTAGGAAGAACAAATTCACATTCAAATTACATCAAGAGGGGAGAGATGTATTCCTTTCATGTCCTAGTGTGGTAGTAGCAGTCGGAACTTGGAAGGGAAAGATTCCTGTCCCTGAAGAGTTTTCTAAGGATCTTGCATCTTTGCTTCCTCCACCTCACACATGCAGTCAACTGCAAAAAACTTTAAATTGTGTACATTGTACAAAGGAAATAAAAAAATTAAATAAAGCTATTATAAATTGGGTAGGGTTTTTTTTCTTTTAATTTGTGTTGGATTTGCCAACAAGTCAACAAATAAATTTTTTTTAAATCCAAAAATGTAGTGAAACAAGAAATGAATCTAAATGAACAACTAAATGCTCAAAATGAAAGTTCTGTGCAATCAAGGGCACCCTATGAAAATACTTGAGCCCCGCTGTGAGTCCCTGTGATGTTTTATCTCCCTGTCCCAAGGGAGCAATCATTGCATTCAATACAGTGCTTTCTCCCCCTCCTAACCAGCTGCTATGACTCTCCCAGCTGCCCAGCAAGGGCACCCCCAGACGCACACACACGCTTCCATGGGACAGCTTCCCTAAGAAAACCTACTTTCCCAAAACCGGAAAGAGAGAGAGAAATTACTTTTTTCTAACACAATGGTGATGAAGCTACCTTTACAGACCTTTCTTCAAATGCTACGTGCTGACTATTCAAGGAGAAAAATAAAAATGATTGAGATGTTATTTTGTCTCAAAGTGTCGCTGAAAATGCAGTAACATCTCCAATAAAACTCTCAAGGGGATTTTCAGCTTGCAGTCCTAGCACACATTCATGATCGATGAATAATCCATGGATTCCAAGGTCTGTACAAATTGATGCACATGCTACCTCAGGATTGCTCAAATAATAAAGAAAGAAGTTGTCTCAATCTGTTAGCTTACAGATGAGCTTTTGAATGAGCTTTTAATGACAGACACACACAACAGATTGTAATAGTTCTGAAAATGAAGGTTGGTCAGATAAGTAAAGAGAATTCACACACTACATATTTTAAGACCTTCATATCAGTTTTGCATTTACCCAAGAGACTCAAATGACTCCTACAGAGCAGTTATGTCAATCCAGAAACATAGTGGATTTCAGGACAATGCTGCTCTAAGGAAAAACACACGTAAATATTCAGAACGTTCTTCACACCACAAGAACCCAATTCAGAATTCAAACCGAAACCATGTCCCGAATGCATTGCACCTGGAGATTGGCCTTTCCTGCAGCTCTGAGACCAGCTAAAAGCAAATTATAACACGTGATCCTAGGGCAAGAGGAAACTTTTTTCTGTTATTCAAACCAGAATTCCTCTGGAACTGTAGCTGTAAAATGACCCCTTGAATTTCTTTAAATTTCAAATGCATCTCCTTCCTTGAGTAGTAGTGTTTAGTATTTAATAAGAGGGAGAAAAGGTGATTCCACTTTCGAAAACAGTCCTGGTATAGGTGGTGAATTTCAAAGCACTCTACTTGTTTCTGCTGTTATCTCAGAGTGCGAATGTCATAGAATAATTCTGCTGTTATTTTTCCATGTTATTTCTTGAGTTAAAAGACCTGACTGCTATACATTCCAAGGTTGCTGATTTTCACTGCAATTCTTCTGCTTTCAAGCTTACATAATTTATACTGCTTTGTCTGCCACCTTCATACCTAGCTGTCATCTTCTTAAATATTAAAGTAATATACGCAACTTTTAGGCATGCTTTATACTTAATATCATATGGCACACGAAGTCCTTGTGTTGTCAAAGGACAACAAATCACAGACCAGCTTTTTTTCTTGTTTCAGTTCTGTTTGGCTCTAAGCTAAAGTACCCCGGCATATATTATATTGCACTGTTTGCATTTGAAAATCATAGAGAAGCATTATCAAATGTCTCTGTAATCATACAAGATGATCTAACTGAAAGAGAGATCATATCAGCTAATGTCAGAAGCAAAGGACAGTTTAGTGAAACATGATAAAACAAACAAAAGAGGCAGCAGATGAATCAGAAGAATTACCCCATCACACAGCGTCTGTCCCTGAACTAAGGTTACACAGCAAGAAGAAAACTGGCTTCAAATAATCCACCTAGGTAACATCATTGATTCTTCAGTTCAAAAAGATGCTGCTCTTTTGGGACTAGATATAAATGCTGGTGTTCAGTGCATCAAAACCATTTGCTTTAGAAAGGAGCACTCAGGTGGATGAAACAATCCTGAGACCTTCTCAAAAGACCTTTTGGCCTGTTAAGGAGCTGGACGGTATTTGCCATGCCGCACGGGGATTTGCGAAGGAGGTTCCCCTGGGCTTGACACAGCGGGAGCTTTTGACTCATGCTAGCCATGGGCTGGGCACCTGGGTGCAGGGCAGAGTAAGGAAGCTTTGCAGGGGAGGAGGTTACCTGGCACCAAAGTCAGGTAAGGCCACAGAGGTGCTTGCAGCAGGAAAAAGAGACAACATAAAAGGAGGTCATGCTTTCAAGGGAGCACTGGCAGCTCTCTTGCTCTTCTCGAGGTTCTGGCCATGTCAAGGGGCTCTGGCTGAAGAATGGGAGATACTGGGTTTACTCTCCTCTATGCTCTATAACATAGGATAGATTTTCCTAGAATAAACGTAGCCACAAATAACAAGCAAAACTTACCGTTTCCTGGGCCTCACATGAGAATCCCCCTGACTCTCCTGAAAGACAGCATAGTGCTGCACAAATGGATCTCCTGAGTAGATTTCTTTTGTTGTTTGTTATAGGAGAGGGGGGAGTTCCTTTTCACTCTCTTTCTCTTGAGTTCAAATAACACAGCAGAGAAAGTCGCACGCAGGTGCTGACTTATACGACTGTCTATTCCTTGCTTTTGTTTCTGGTCATTTGTTGCTATCTTTTGTGCCTGTTTACCTCTTAATTAGGAAAAAATTACAAAGTCTGTGAAGAATTGAGCCCTAACTAAACAAAATTTCTGTAAGTCAAAGTCTAAAAAAGAAGCACCTCAACAATTTAAACATCAGTATGTATCAGTAACTTGTAAAAGATGGAAAAAGCTGACTTTCCATACAGAGACTCCTATAGTAAGAATCAAATGAATTTTCAATAGCTTCATTCCCCTTCCCTGGGTGTACAGTGTCTAACCATTGCTGTGCACATATACAGTAATGGAAATGTAGATAGGTGGTATAAACAAGATGTTCTTTAAGATATGAAGGGCATTTATTTTTATTCTGCACTGGTATTGAGACAAAATAAACATCTCCTCATAGACAAATGAAAATTATTTTTATGACAAAAGGAAGAAGGGGTAGAAAAAATTAACTATTTTTCTTCAGCAGGAAAGAAATTTTCACCTGGGACACCCATGTTCCCTGACACAACAGAACACTGAGTATTAATTCTGAAGTAGCATTCAGACTATTGTGACATAGCTTCATTTTCTAATAGGAGTGGATGGCATTCTGAATCTGCAAAGCTGCACATGAAATTAGCTACTTCTGTTAAAGCAAATTTTAAAAGAAGTGAAGAAAATTGCACATTTTCAAACATTAACTATGTCTTAAAAGAGAAGCTGCATAGAACTCTACCTTTGGGTAGAGTTGCTGTGTTAAGGCTAATTTCTCACAATTATACAGTATCACGCAAACCCCCGGAGATACCGATTCTATTATATTTTATTGTTCTTGAGTTCAGTGAAATTCTTTAACGAGACCATTTTACCAATCAAGCTAACAGCAACTCTGAAAATGTTGTAGTAATCTGTATTCTTTATTAAGCATACATTTGCTGACTAAACAAATGATTCTTGTTTATTTCCATAAGATAATAGCTCTGATGCTGTATTTGTCTGCAAGTCTATTGCATGATTTGCTGCCACAAAGCAAGAAGAGTTTTGGCAATGAACAAGATCCAACTGCAGAATCAAACCTTAATTTCACAGAACCCACCTGATCACACCTATAAAATGGTTATGTTCTGCTGTTCTTTATTAACAACGCTGAACATTCAAGTCTATTAAGATGCATTTCATTACCTCTGCCAAATGCAAATGACTTTCAACCTGTTCAGAGCAGTAAGATTTATTGTACAGTTTAAAGAATGATTGTCCCTTCTTTCTTATACAAACAGGATTTGTTTTCATGAGTACCTTCCCAGTAATTTAGTAGCTATAATTTAGCAGGCTTGATATACTCCTGTAAATATTTGCAACGGAATTTGAGTAACAGCCCTGGCACATCTACTTTGATTTACTGAGAGATACTTGCAGGAATGCTGCCATGAATCCCATTGTAGTTAACATTGTTAACTAGTGAAGTAATTACACAGTTAAAATACCATATGGGGCAGAGAGTAAGAATCTATATCTCCTGTTAGAAATATGGATGTTGTTTTATGATAGGGCATGGGATAAGAGTTATGGCAAAAGGTAATTTTTATGAGCACATTTTCGTTCCCACTCTTCGATGATTATACATCACAGAAAAAAAGGTTATAGAATTAATAAACTTAGTGTAAACATATGGATGTGCCCTAGCATCTGTAGATCAGAGAAGAAATCAAAGTTCCAATCCAAGTTCAGAATGCATATAAGTTTTTGTAGGACTTTAGCCTTAGAGGGTTTTTTCCCCATTTGACTGGAAAATAGTCTGTGCTATTAAGGCATCAAAACATCCCTCAAATCACAGCAAACAACATAATACTACAATCACTTCTTCTATTCATCAACTTCTGTTCCTTGTACCCACCACCACCCTGACATGATGGCAAACACAATGCTACAGTCACTGATTCTTCCATACATCACCCTCTGTTCCTTGTCCTTCCCTTCATTATGACAGATTAAGAACAACCCTAGTAAGTACAGCTGATAGGGGAAGCACATGTGCATTAAGTCCACTACACTACACTAGTAGTTACTGTATAGACATGAAGGCAAAATAGCTGCTCAGGTCCAAGCGCTGATGAAGATGTTCCCCAGTCACTAGCAGGGCTGCAGAGTAGCAAACTAATCCACAGTAATACAACAAAAAAAGTATAAAAATAGATTATGACACCGTTCTCATTGGTTCAGTATTTATTTCTTCCACTTATAGGTGCCCAAAATGATCTCAAGCCTTTCGTAATACTTCCCCAAAAAGGAAATTCTTTTGACATAAAAATATCACCCAAAACTGGAATGCCCAATTATGTAATTTTCAAAACAACACATTTTTATTTTTGTCAGCCTCAAATCTGAACACAAGTAAAGATTCCACAAACAGGCAGGCTTTTAAGATGAGTAAGGTTGTGCCTGTGTCAGAAAAGAATCCTTTTGACTTAAAAGTCCCTATGACTGGATGTGAAACACTAATCTGAAGTCAGTAGATACCTGGAGGAGTCTCTACTCTTCGCAGCCTACACAAGTTGTTACTCCATTTATTTTCCTGGCACCCTAAAAGAAGTGTGCTTTGCAAGCCTAGAGGACAAACTGTGTAATGTCGTCCCTATAACTCTGAAACTGCTCTAAGGTTCAAGCATAGGAATTATTTGAAGCTAATTGGAAGAAGGAAAGATGCATTGGGTAATAAAATGAAGTTAGAGCAATATATGAGCACCAGGAGGACTGTAATTACTCAGTGCTGCTTTGAGAAAAATCTCTGCCTTCATTTTCAAATACCAACTTTCTAGAATTGTTGTGGCAAAATTACCCTTGAAAATAAATCTGATTACCCATGTAAAATATATTTCCATATTAGGAAGGCTGTAGACTTGTAAGGCATAAAATTTTAATGCAGAAGAGTTAAGTATATTAACAGTCAGAAATTATTTCCCTAAAGGACTCTCCCAGCATCAGACTACCTTCTCCAAGAGAAAGACCTTTAGCTAATCCTTTTCACAGTAATGAGGTCTCTGGGAAAAAAAGCCTATTGCTTAGTTTGGGACGCAAATGGCAGCATAGACCTGTCTGGTTTTCAGGAGGATCCAGGAGTGCCAGGGCATCAAACAGGAGCCTGGTTTCCCTCCACCCAAACCAAGAGTGAGGCTGCTCCTTCATGCTCGTTGCCAGATCCTCCACCCTTGGGAGCTTTCTGGAAAGGCGAGTAATTACACGGGCCCTGAACAGCATTAAACTGGGCCATGGTTAGGGGCACAGAAGAACCTTGCAGACCAGCTCCAGAGCCTTCCTTGTGCTCTGCCTTTGGGCTGCAGATAAAACCATCAGTTGGCAGGGAATATTGTAAGTCCATGAGAACTCACTGGAAGAAAACAACTTCTCCTGCTGATAGGAAAGATTTCATGTGCTGCAATAATCTGATTTCCCGAGAGGCGAAGTCCCTACTGGTGTGACTGAGTCACCAGTAGCCAGTTACCCTATCTCTGTGAATACCAGTCACTAAGGCTTTCTGCAGCCACATCTGCCAATGTGATTTGAAGCAGACTTCATGACATGCTTCTGATAAGCTCCAGCCAGAACATAAACACATTTTAACTTGTGCCACTTGTGCAGTTCTATAAACCCATATTGTTCCTTTGACTTTTTTAATGAATTCTGAAAATACATGGATAGCATTACTGTACTCTCGCACATAACCAGATAGATTGCTTTTTAAAGGTACGGTAATTGTCAGGACGGAATCAATATGTGGTACATAGTTATGTGTCTTAATATATGGCAACTTTGGTTAGGAAAAATTTGATTTGTTGAAGGGACAAAAACCTGTGAAGTCTTTATTTGGAGAGGTGGCGAACAACACGATGCATTTTACTTGTATTTAGAATCTTTCAGCCCAAACACCTTCACAATTTTTAGAATTAAAACCCACATAACTCACTCACTCTATGAAGCATTCCTTTACTGAACCAGAATGCAATAATTACCAGGTGCCTTACGGCTGGGTACCAATTACAGGAACAGATTTTCGCTAAACCTACTAAGAAAAATGCCTACACTAGAGTATTCCACACAAGAGCTATAATTGCTTGTCCAGCCACCTTCCTTCATGGTTTGTCTTTAACCTGAAGGTGAGATTCTGTCCCTGAGTTAATATCTAGCGTTCTTCATTTTTTGCTAGTGACAGATGCTTCTTTGTTGTGCTCATTTTCCATGTCTGATATATAAAGTGTATTTTACATAGTGGATTTAACAAGAAAATAAAAAATACACATTTTTACAATGTGATATCAAAAGCTTTGGCCAATCCCTCCTTTTATTTTGTAGGATTCACGGACAAAATGAATTTGAGTGAAAGAATTTTGAACATTTAATTTTACTAAAAAGAAAAACTTTACATGCAATTTGAAAGTAGACAGGGATACATATAATGGATTTTTCCCCTGATGCTATTTGAGGGACTACTGTTCTGGCTATTCAAACTATTATTCTGGTTTTGTAACCCTATCTGCCCATGATCTATAAATGTGTACAGTGCTATTTATAATAAAATAGTCTATGGCCATTCGATATATAAGCACTATTTCAACTTGCAGTCTGTATGCACTAGACATCACCAAAAAAAAAAGGAGGAAACAATGAAAATTACAAGTTCAACATCACTTCACAAGGTTTCTTAAGTCATGTAATTACATCAGAGAACACTGATCTAAAGCTACAGTACCTCGTATTAATTCTGTCATAGAAACACTTGACTGAAGTGGGTCCTCTACCCTGCAATCCCTTCCTACATGTGTATTATTCAAGTTCAATAACTAATTTTGCTAGAACCATACAGACGCTTTCAGATATCTGCTTAAAGTCATAACACTTTTGCAGAGTAGTCATCATGTTATTATTATTTTTTTAAATAAAAATCATAGCCATGATCAAAGGGCAAGTTTTATATTGTGCCCCTAAGGGAGATTTAAGAGTTGATTCCAGATTTGTGTCATTCCCTGCAAATTTACCAAGCTTTATAAAAAGGAACAGTTAAGTCCAAGTTCAGCAAAGACTTTCAATTTCTACCTCACATACAACCTGAACCCAAAAAGTGCATGAGTGAAACAGTATTTTACATTGTGTGACCTTCAGAATCTGAATGTGATGTTTAAAATGTGCTGGTTAACCTTAGGTATAGCTTTTAAATTCTCAGCGACAGAACTGGCCAGTAGGTATCAGTGCATACTACCAGTTGGAGATGCATTTCTGCATAAAAGCACAGGAAAGATATGAAGTTTTCCGTGCAAGCTGTTCCACATGCTGACTCCAGCACAGAGTTTTACCAAGGCACATGTAAGAGGTTATGAAAATGAGGTGCTTGAATCCCTCAAAGGAGGCTTGAGTTACTTTGGAGACCTGCAATATGCCAGGGGTATAAAGTTTCACTCTCAGAAAAATGGGACATAAATCCTTCCTTTCTTCATCATCATGAGGACATTTGGCTGGATTATGATCAGAGTATATGAGCTGAAGTGCTGCATGCTGACAAAAGCCTACGAATCCAAAGTAAGGTTTTGCAGCTTGAAGCCTTGTACATGCATTTGTTAGTATGTTAAATTATCTCTTTTTATGATCATCATAACAGTGGTCCTAGGTCTCCACAGAAAAAAAAAAAAAAGAAGTCTTTGCGAATTATATACATGACTTGATGTCCCTTTTCCCACATTCAGTAATATCAAATTACCAAAATACAAACAAGTGACACACAGTATTTCATGTCAGATAAATGGATTAGAATCATCCTTATATTACAGCCTTAATTCACCTGGCACACTAAACTCAGAAGCAGAAATACCCAAACCTTATAACATCGTCTGCTATTCAAAAACATGCAAATCAGATACTGTCTTCTCAATCCAGCAAGCATATGTTGCTACCCATTTAGACCATTGCACAACTGGTACTACAACGGTGAATTTGGAGCAGCCAAACAAGGTTGTATTCTTTAAATTATATCTATATATATGTGTGTATGTATATATGATCTTGGAAAACATACAAGAATGTAATAAGCACTTCAATAGGTACGCTGTTGTGTAATGTGAGATAGGGTGCAATTTGATTTAATCTGGTTTGCCCTTGACTAGATTACAACCCCCCACAGAATTAAATAGTGTTAATGAGCCTTGGACTACAGTCAGAAAGTTAGGCCTTGCAAAAAAGGGAGCTTCAGTTCAGCTGAACACTTCATTACAGGGATATAACAAAGTACAGAATGTAAGCGTATTTGGGGGAACAGAGCGGTAGCTAATTAGCCTCTTCAGAACCAACAGGCTCAACACAGCAATGCCGCATGTAAGGGCTTTTGCCAGCCAGAAGGTGGCTAGATTGACCAGGGACCAAAGGAGAGGGAGAAAAAGGGAAGAAGAAGGGAAGTAAAGAGCAATTTCCTAGTAAAGCACTCAGAAGACAGACATTGCTATCTTGAACCGGCCTTGAATATAGGAAATACAGTTTTTAATTTACAGCTGCTAAATTTAGTTCACTGCCATTTCACTGTCATAGGAGAAAAAAATTGAAATGAATTCCTGAAACTCATAGAATCATAGAATGGTTTAGGTTGGAAGGGACCTTAAAGATTATCTAGTTCCAAACCCCCTGCCATGGGCAAGGACTCCTCCCGCTAGACCTGGTTGCTTAAAGCCTCATCCAGCCTGGCCTTGAACACTTCCAGGCATGGGGACTCCACAGCTTCCCTGGGCAACCTGTTCCAGTGCCTCATCACCCTCAGAGTGAAAAACTTCTTCCTGAGATCTAATCTAAATCTACCCTCTTCCAGCTTGAAGCCATTACCCCTCATCCTATCACTACATGCCCTTGTAAACAGTCCCTCACCAGCTTTCCCATAGGCCCCTTTCAGATACTGGAAGGCTGCTATAAGGTCTCCCCAGAGCCTTCTCTTCTCCAGGCTCAACAACCCCAACTCTCTCAGCTTGTCCTCATAGCAGAGATGCTCTAACCCACTCATCATCTTCATGGCCCTCCTCTGGACCTGCTCCAACAGGTCCATGTCCTTCTTATGTTGGGGCTCCAGAGCTGGACACAGTATTCCAGGTGGGGTCTCATGAGAGCAGAATAGAGTGGCAGAATCACCTCCCTTGACCTGCTGGCCACGCTTCTTTTGATGCAGCCCAGGATGCAGTTGGCCTTCTGGGCTGCAAGTGCACATTGCTGGCTCGTGGTGAGCTTCTCATCCATGAACACTCCCAAGTCCCCCTCCTCAGGGCTGCTCTCAATCCATTCTCCGCCCAGCCTGTATTTGTGCATGGGATNTGCCTTAGCAGAGTTTCCAGGAGGATCTGCTCCATAATCTTGCTGGGCACAGCGGTGAGACTGACCGGCCTGTAGTTCCCCAGGTCTTCTTTTTTACCCTTTTTTAAAAAGAGGGTTATGTTTCCCCTTTTCCAGTCAGTGGGAACTTCACTGGACTGCCATGACTTCTCAAATATGATGGATAGTGACTTGGCAACTTCATCCACCAGTTCCCTTAGGACTCGTGGATGAATGTCATTGAGTCCCATGGACTTGTGCACCTTCAGGTTCCTCAGCTGGTCTTGGACCTGGTCTTCTCCTACAATTGGTGGTACCTCATTCTTCCAGTCCCTGCCTTTGCCTTCATGCAGGACTTCTCATGGTTTTATGGTTTTGTTTGGTGTTTTTGGTTTTGGTGGTTTTTTTGTTTTTGGTTTTGGTTTTTTTTTACACAGACCAATTAGCATCAATCCAGTTTGATGAGCCTGTATGAAAAAATGTATTAAACTCCTGCCTTTCCAACTCACTTCTATCCAATCCAATTGGATAGTTTAACTCAAAAACACTAAAGGAAACAAAGATCCAAAGGAGCCATGATCCAACTAATATTTCTTTTGTATTCAGAGATTTTGCATTAAGGTACCACACAAGCTAAAAACTTTAAAATCTGCTGAACTAAAGAAAATCAGGAAGAAAAATAGGATGACAACATAATGCAACAATCTATGGACATTTTTCATTCTTCTTAAGGCAGTGGTTATTATACTTTTTTCTTATGCCATGTTCTGTTCTGTTTGTACCCACCCATTGGAGAGCTGCTGTCATGAACCACATATTCCTCCCAGGTGTGTGGTGTCCAGGGTCCCCCAGCCCTGGCTATGCCAGGCAAGGACAACATGATAATGGGACTTCATCAGCTTCTGGAGCTTAGTATCCCCTGTCTTGTCCTTCTGTCTTCAGATAGATAGTTGTGCTCTGACCATGTCAATGCTGCCACTACTGCCATGCTGTTGCAAGATCCTGAAAGGTAAAGTCATGAGTTCCCTCTGCTTCTGCTTTGATTGCACATGTACTTACCACCAAAGCTCTGCAAGCTCTGCTCGCCCTCTAACCCTGGTCAATCCACATCAACAAATCTCTAATCAGCAGGTCCTCAGCAAACCAAAGAGAAAACAATTTCTTCTGTCGCTTAAAGACCACCAACCTAAAATTTAATTTAGGAATGTCATCAGCATGTTATCTGAAGCTGGTTTAGAAGGATTCAGCAGTATTGACTGATCCTGATCCAGGCCCATTTCTGATCTGCCTGGCCTTCATAGTTACATAAAAGAAAGTTTTTCTTCCCAGTAAAGATTTACATTGTCAAAGGAGTAGAAATTAAGCCCTGCCACTTTCTTTAAGGGGCAGGCTCAGACCTAAGACCATGGTTTCAAACAGCAAACCCCCCGATGTCTTCTGATTTCCTACTGGGTTTCTGGGATGAAATTGCTTGTACTTTCCTCAGCTCGGCAATCTTCCCTCACCACTGCTCTCACTACAGCTGAGCTGAGCTCACCACTCTCCAGAAGAGCCTTCAGCCTCCCTAACTATCTGAGCTGCATTTTTCATAGCAGCTGCTTTTGAGGTGGGAGCCTCGTGGAAGCTGAGGGACATGACTCTCCCCTTCATGAGCTGGTACAGCCAATGGTTAGTCAATTCATTTTCCAGTGAAGCTGTTCAAGACCAATGGCATAGCTAACAAGCTTGTCTGTCTCAGTCTCTCACAGGAGAAGTAAAGACTGCCTTTTTCATCCTTCTCTTACGCTAAACAATGCTAGGCTAGGCTGCTTTTATAATGAAAATACCTTCCCACCCCCCCCCCCCCCCCCCCCCCCCCCGCACACCTC